>JAMKCH010032949.1:0-30254 GCA_023653785.1 Ophioderma brevispina
CAAAAATAGCAGTCCGTATTCGCCACAAATAAGGTGTCCAATACGCTAAATAAACACAGCTTCCCAATGTTCCCTCATTCTAATTCAGTGTATCGTGTGAACTGACCGGGGGAGCATTTTGTATTCAAAGGTTGGATATGATGTGTGAACCTGGACTTCCGACATGCACCCTAAACAAGTAGTTCTACCGACTAAAACATAACCCTAAACAGCATTTTTTGTCCGTTTTTGCTACCATAAACAAGTATCAATGCATTGTGTTGATAATATAATATACCCTTATTATCTGGCTTTGCTCATGTTGCCTTTACTTCCAAATTTAATTTGTGGATGATTTTGATCTCGCGTACATACAATTTCGGGTTACGAAAAAATTATAACCTTTTTTCCCATATTTTGCTGTTTTGACACCCTTATCGGCGTGTACGCGCGTACATCGCCTCTTTGAAAAAAGAGACCCTTTACGCGTTTTCTTGTTCAACCATCATATCCACCCTTTTGAATACGAGTGGCCCCCGGGAAAGTTGACAAATTTCAGGGATGGGGAGTTACTTTTGGGATATGAACCAATCGCAGTCAAGACTCCTGAAGTATCGCAAGAGTAATCAATTCGCTTTCCAGCACACTAAGGGCATGGTGTCGGCTCAAGGAATTGATTCCAGTCGATTGCTCTGCTGAGCTAACCTCTAGGGCCGTATTCTAAACGATGTTTCAAATACAGGTGTTTAGGACCTAATGTGGTTAGCTAAACGCACTATTTAAAACAGCGTGTTAAAATATTTTAACAAGTTGTTTAGCTAACCACTGTATTTCACGCCGTAAATATCATCCACAGAACTGTGCTATCTTCGCCTATATCATTACGTTACGTGAACATATTTTTATGCCAGACAATGCCTTCCGTAGTTTTTAAATGCTACGCAGGAAACCCACGGGTAAATTTCAAGAATGTCACGTTACGCAAGGACTTTAGAATTGTTTGATGATGGAGACAAAATCGAACCTATTTAAACTGTGTTTATGTCGTTGTGCCGCACTTTGCTATCATAACAAACAACAATACTATAACAATAAACACGAGCATGAAACATAGAAGCAAAAGGAAAAATGGACGAGAAGACATGAACTGAGGACCGGAACGAAAGATATAGAAATAAAGAGGTACCCGGTCTAACCACGAGTATCCCATAGAGCTGGAAATATCAGGCATTTGATGAAAACGTGGAGTTAAACACGACTTAAACCTACCCCCGGACCAAGTCTAAGTTAACAACGTTTTAGGCATGTTTTTAACGATGTTCTCTAAAATGTAAACAGCGCGTAAAGTAAACCTGCTGTGAGCATTGCGTTTATTTTAGCGGGCGTTTAAATTGCGATTTATACAGGTTGATTAGCGTTAAACATCGTTTGAGAAATACGGGCCCTGGTAATGATCAAGTCCAACACGTTTGTTGTTACATTGGGAACAAAATATTGGTATTTTTCGAATTTCGAAACTTCTGGGGTTTCGTTTCGTGAAAACTAATACAATAACCCGCCCTTACATGTATACTAACGTATGCATATCAGTGTCCTCACGAGAGGCAGTTGCTAGTTGCGTGTTTTTGATCTGGTTCTACTCTGCATTACATCGTATGACGGTAGATTTACCGAACGGACAAAAAGATTATAAGTGACTAGGCTATCTTTACCGTAGCCTTTGGGTCTACACACAGCGGTCGGGTCATCGACAGCGCCCATTTTGCACGTTCAAATGGGATGAAAATAGATGTAGGCAAGTGACGTATAACGTCTTCCAACTTCTCGTCAGACCATTCATCGTGATTGCTGTTTGGCATCTTCCAATTTGAGAAGTTTACGACTGAAAAAGTGTAACACTTACATCTATGTATGTATGACTCTGTCTGTTCTGCTTTTTAAAAATATTTATTTTGTTGTACTGTGGTTGTTGTTTTGTTTCTCGTGTGCGCCAGCCTTTCTGGGGAAGGAAAAGATCCCTCCCGGAACTTTTGCGGTACTAGATAATAAGATGCGTTCTTACGGGGGCTACTAAGTTAGGCGGAGGAAAATAGATATAATCTGTGGAGGCTTAGTCATTGTGTTCATTAAAACAACCCAGAGAAATTTTAGTTCTGGATACTACTTATTTCAAGTACTTTTTGCTGAAACTAAAACAAGAGGCATTACTCAAATGTTTCCATAGCGTTAAGTTTCAGTAATCCGTTTTGCCATTCGAACTGCCTATGTTTATCCAAAAGAAAGAACATTGAAAAATGGTATAAATAACAACAACATCAAAATAAATCGTTAAGGAGGAGAGGAGAAGGAAAAGTAATTAATGATCATATTTTTATTGACTCTTAGAACTTTTAAATTAAAACGAAACCACGAACGTGAGACCAATATCTGAACAACGGAAAAAATTCATAGAAAAAGATAACTTTTGCAAAACAATGCGGAGACCCGCTGCTGCTGTGGACACGGGAGAGGTCTCGTTCTTTTGATCAAAACCTTCTAAGCTGGACGGTCTAGGGCGTGTTTTACACATATCTGGCGCCTATAGACAACCAGTACCCCAGAGTTACAAAACAGGGTCAGACGGCACACACAAAATCGGCAATCGAGAGCATGGGGAACGACCAACGTAAAATAGACGGGAAACAGAACTAACCTTATGAGACAGGAGGAATACTAATACTAATTGGCTGAAAAGAAAATCTAGAAGCGTTGTACATCAGTATACCCTTATATGCAATATGTAATTTTTTGAGCAAATTGAAATCAAGAAAGGATTAACATACCTCAATCAAGACTTTGACGTCGTGAGGATTTTCCAGAAGCGCGGATCAATTGCCCGGGGGATCGAGGGGGTTTGAACTTTTTAATCTGATTTTCCTATTGCTCTTTGGGTGAAGAATTGTTGGAATGAGTGTGAAAAATCCTTCTATTTTCATTCGTTCTTCTTCGCGAATGGGCCCAAACAGGGGTAATATCTAATACGGCGAATGCAGAGGGAGACAAAGTTATGTAACCATTTTGAAATACGCGATGGTTATAATACAAATAAGTATGTGTACTATGATAGGTTTTCCCAGGTTCGATTTCGCACAATGTTCATCCGAATTAAACAGTTTGTTGAGTTTAAAATCGTCCCAAAAAATCGAAAATGTACATTGCCAACTCGATTCTTCTTTGGACATTCTAAATAGTCGATGGTTTTTAAAACGACTTC
This sequence comes from Ophioderma brevispina, assembly GCA_023653785.1. Classification (NCBI taxonomy): domain Eukaryota; kingdom Metazoa; phylum Echinodermata; class Ophiuroidea; order Amphilepidida; family Ophiodermatidae; genus Ophioderma; species Ophioderma brevispina. The sequence continues at coordinate 3,233 of JAMKCH010032949.1, forward strand.
AACCTATGGTCATTCAAGTCACCCGTGCTGTGAAATTTAAGCCGACCTTCAAAACCGCGATATAATGGGTAGTTGGATTTCGTCCTTGGTCACGGGTTTCAAAAATTGGTTGTTTCAATTCGTCAGGTGTTTTGGGTGAATTTTCTTGTCTTACTTTTCATACTTTCTGTTTGTGCATTGCGTGCATCAACTCAAATATATATTTGTGCAACTTGATGGCACCAAAAATCAACCACTTTGTGTTTAAGCCAATATTGACGCTTCCACTTATATATAATATAATATAATTTTCTAAATCATAGTTTACGACAGAAAATTGTTTTATCATTTTGACATGATCCAAAATAAAAACTACATTTAAACTTAAATATTATATCGATCCAAATTTAAATCGGAGTTTGATTGTCCCTAACCACAACTTTCGATTTAATTTAAAATACATGTAATTTAGAGTGTCCCCTCGCCTGATGATACATCACCTAACAAATTGCCGTCACAACACGCACATCCTATCCTGTTTTAGCCATTTCATCTGTTATGCCCTTAAACGTATCATTATACCCATCAAATACAGGCCTATACGACAATTCGAATGATATTTTTATGAATTCGGATGACCAATGACGAAATCGATTGGCCATGGTACAACGAAATGGTATTACCCCAACGATTTTGAATAAAACGACGAACCGGTGCGTCCATTGGCGAGTTTATGGCCACCAGGTTTTAAGTTGTTTGACCAAAGACGAAATCGAGTTGGCAAATGTACATTTCGATTTTGGGGACTAACAAGTATCCCTATACTCCCTCTGATTGCAGCAGACGACACCAAAAGTTATGTTTTCTGGTATGAGATTAAATACAGCAGATATTTTATGAACATATTTCACTAAAAGCAAAATAAGACGACTCCGACGGCAGCAACATTGATGGGTATTATTATTTAAATCGAAAATGAACTTGCTGTGTATGGTACTCGAACCCACAACTTCCGGTTTAGATCTCGATGCGCTAAGTCAATTGCGACATTGGAGTTTTCTCCACCATGATGTATCGTTTCGGTCCGTACATCCATCCAGAGGTGCTCCACATTGTGATCACAAGCCCTCCAAATTGTTATAAATGATTTCTTAACGCATTTTGTATTCTTCATGGCATGGCAGTAATTCAACAAGAGTTTTCGGTTTTGTTGTTGTCAGCTTCGTCGAAAACGAATATTCAAAACTTACATCTCAGATATGCCAAATTATATAAGGTTTGGTTCGTTGCTATACCAAACATGAAAATACATATTTGTTGAACCTCAAATCAGGCCTCGTAGAATTAGGTTGCTGTTAGATGAAAATTTAAAAAAAAAATTAAAAAAAAATAAAAAGGGAGATATAAACATTCTGCCCCCTAAAGTGTTGAGTGGTAATTTAATATAGGCTTTACAACTAGATTGTCTTAAACTGCATTTATCGCTGATCTGGTGATTTAACTGCCTCACAACTGGATTACCTAGTTTCAAACTCATCTTATTAATGGGTAATTAAAATTAAATCTGTCTCAAAACCGGATTTACCCACGCAGGGGATTCTCAATTAAGATACATACTGTTTATTGGATTTTGTATTTAATTGGTCTCTAAACTGATTTTTCTACAGGTAATAACCTGTTTATAACCAGATTTAATATTCTTGTAATTTAGTTTGTCTAAAATGATTTTTATACCTAGCCGTGGAAAAATAACTTCCGCAACTGGATTTTAAGAAACATCTGCTCGTCTGCTGCATTGCTAGTTGAAGGAATCTATTGAAATATATCATGAAAATGTGCAATTAAACATTTTATATAATACTGGCATTCATTCGGTAAGATTCATCCTCAAGTGTTTATACGTTCCAATCAATCCTCCAACTTAGGAGTTTTAGGTGATTATATAAATCAATTCTACACTCTTTTTTGATCTATGGTTATTACCGTTTCACAAGTCCAAGCACCTGTCCCAGGTTTGACCGCAACCTTCATGCCATGATAATGGTCTGAAGGAAATGTAAATAAAGATCATTAACAATATAGAAAATGATGACGACAATACCAACAATGACAACAACAACTACTACTTCTACCAAACAACACATACTACTACTACACCACCAAATACAATACTACACCTACAAAACTACAACCTACTACTACTACCAAACTACTACTACCAACCTACACAACTACACTCAAAGTACTACGTACTACTCCCAAACTACTAATACTACTACAAATAACAACAATAACAACTAGTACACGTATCCTGCCGGATTTATTTTGCAAATTTGCTTTTCACCTATATAATGTGACCCCTGGGTCCCGGATTGGGTCAACTGTAACTTGTTATGTATAGACCATTTCAGGAGATTTTCCTGAACAATTTCAGCTCATCAAGCTTTTTTAGATTTTGACCTTTGACCTTAACTTTTGGCCTTTGTGGTCAAGACTTTCATACCTCACGTGCAAATAACGGCTTTAAATCTGTCTTCTATGATTGATATATAACCAATTGATCTATTTAAGCATTTTTGGCAAAACTGACCATTTGTACCCCTTATTGACTTCCAATTACTACTTCAAACTACAACTACTACTGCCAATACTACAACACTACTACTACACAACAACTACTACTACTACTGCTATTACTGCTGCTACTACACTACTACTACACTACTACTACTACCAACTACTACTACTACCACACTACCACGATTACCAAATTGAAACACTACTACTACACCAACTACTAACTACCAAACAACAACTACTACAACTACAACTGCGGCAGGCTCCTCCCGTGCACCTACTGCCGCGGATATTCCTACTAGTGGCCACTCATTACTTCTGCTACCTTTAATCCTCACACTACTGCATTACAAACTATATACTACGTAAATATTTCAGGCCAGTGAGTCCAATTTAGACTCTATTTGTAATCCTCTGAAAAGCTATCACCTGAATTAAAAAATGACGGCTGTGGGATTATATGTGTTGCTGTTTGACAATAAGCAATGTTACCCTTACATATATAGGTGAGCTAGCATTTTCGATTTATGGTTGCAGTATAACAAATCCAAAAAGGTACATTATACCAAATGTGCATAATCTGGTCATCATGTACCTCACGACGCTAGTCCAACTGGTTTTAAATTTATCAGTGATGGATATAAAAAAAATAAATTCCGAGTACTCTGCAGGTTGTGTCCTACTGGTAAGTCAACGCTACATTTGATGCCAACTCATCTAGGTGGGTTTTTGGACCACGTCCCGAAGCTCAGAAATCTTGTATTGCCAAAGGAGTTCAAAAAGATAGAACCATAAACGATAAAGTCCCGCTGTACTCGGCTGTTTTTCGTAAGGTGCCTCCCATCTGACCCACACTTTTTTTCTGACACACTTATGAATTCGGAGACCCTTCACGATATAAAACCACGTGTTTTATTCCGTTAACCACGTAAAGTGCCTAATTGACCGAATATTCGGGTCGTAGCTATTGTTTTTACGTCATTAACAATATGAGCTGCCCTTTTCGTCCAACGGCCAATGGAAAAATACGTACGTAATCCTGGCATTCACCTCGGGTCCCAAGGTCCGATTTACACCCAATAACAACTGCCGTATCATCGGGCTTGAAGCCATCAATGTATGCGGTGGTTTTTTTGTTTTTTTTAAGAATTTGTTTAGGAATTTTTGATGTCCAAACCCCCCTAAATGACCTCGTGATATTCTAAGTTTCCTTGAAAATCTCTTGGCAAAAGAAATGGGGCATTTTTAGCAGTCCAAACCAAGTGATGGCGCCTGTGTTTGCTAAACATATTAGAAACACACTGGACCGGCCGATGATCAGATGGTAATAAAATGGCGTCGTCGTGAAATCGAAGCAATGAAAGAAGTAATAAACCAGTCTTTTTCAAGACAATCCTAGTGATGCCGGAGGCGATTTTAGAGGGCCGTAATTTAGCATTTGATCCAAAAATCTATTTGTATATTATATATGCCCCCGTAGAGCCGACTCCGTCATAGTGATGAATAATTCGCGGTCACCGAGTCCTCGCTCAGCTCCAGACTGCGACTCTGCGATTGTGTTCATTCATGATGCATCGGTACGGTGGATCGCTGCATGTGCACTGACTGGCCTTGCGAAGCGGCTTCATACTTCGTGGCATGCAACAAATTAGGGTTTACAGCGAATTTTATTGTATTGGCATTATTGCAACTGATAGTGCGTGTACCCATCCAACAATGTCGGTTGCTTCATTGCTATACTACAAAACACAGTAGCAATTTCCAGTGACCAGTACATACCAGCAGTTTTCATTTGTCATCAGTGCAGCGGCTACAGACTACAGTAACAGTCCATGACAACTACTGGTCAACACAAGTGTGCTGGAAAAGGTTAGGTTTTTTCTTTTACTAAGCCTTTATTTTTTTTATCAGATGTGTTGAAATAGTCCATACCGTATCAAGTCATAAAAAAAAAATCAAACTCAGTCCAATACATCATGACTTCTTACAATTTGCATAGACATGTAATATCATAATTCATATACACAATACAAAAAATCGCATTTTAGTGATATGTTTTATTTCATGGAAAAATACACTTATTTAAATTGACTCTAAATTGAAATTCCGACACCATTTACTCATTTTTTTGTGTCACTTGGCATTTTTTTTCAAATACAAATTTGGTCATTCAGTGATATATCCATATATTTGATCAAATGATTCACTCAACAAAACATCACCAATTTGGAGAAATTATTATCCCTAGAAACATGCAGCAGCTATTAAAATCACCCAAAAATCACCCAATTCTTTAAAGTGGCTTGCCCTTCGTGCCCAGGAAGGGGTTAAGGTTCCCGAATTCGTAAGTGTGTCAGAAAAATGGTCAGATCGGGCCCTTGCGGAAACACCGCTGTGTGCCTTGTATCTGAACTCTAAACAAATAATGACACCCCATACGGAAGCTCCTCCAGAAAGAACCTTTTTTTCCAGGTGTACTTTGAAAGACACCGTTCCCAACCTTACTGGATATAGATTTTGTATTAATGTGTATCAAATATTCGTGAATCATTTTTCAATCAATACTGCTAATTGGTTAGAAGTTATATTACTGTCAAAAAGACACAGGTGCCTTACTAAGACCAGTCAATTTCATGATATTGGATCCGTAACCCTTTCGCGCCCGAATTTTTTAGGATTTCTTTTTTTAACTCTTACCTATAAAGACATTCTAGATCTCCAGCATAGCAATTCCCAGCATTATCCATGTCTAAACTCCTTGCCTGCAAGTTGTAAAGGACATTAATAAACTTCAACAATGATACCAACTTTATCTTTTGATGGTTCATATTTGAGATGTCTGAATGTATTTCAAGTATTTATTTAAAGGACTGACTGCTCAGAGATTTCCCGAGGAGGGCGCCCTCAATTTTCAAACAAATTGTGTTTTTTTTTTTGCATATAATAATGCTTGCCCATAGATAATCACTGTGTGAAATAACTAAGCTCAATCGAAGTCCTTCATAATAGAAATCACAACTTTGGTTTAAAATTCCGGTTCCAGAAACTTTGTTACCAAACGGGGTCCCTATATGCAAACGTTATACTGTGCATAAAGTACTTCGGAAAACGAAATCCGATTCCATCTCTAATCTGGAATTAAGCATTTAGGTGAGTATCTTATTCTATGTTTAATATGTGTTTATTACGACACATTTTCGAAATCTCTGAGTCGGCCTTTATTGCAAGAAACGCCTCAGACGTTCTCTCGACGCGAAATGCTTAAGCATGAGACAAAGTCGAAGTTTGGTACTTTCAATGAACTTAAGGGTTACCTTTGTGAGTTTAATAGGACCACGGACACAATAATTTCCTTGTTTGTTGATACATATTTCTCCCACACTTTGTAACAAAATACACTCCTATAGCTTCCTATCCTTTTATTTCGAGCTTTAATGAAACGGAAAAGTAAGAACTGATAGAATTGGATTCCCCCACGAATCAATCTTCCAATAATTACATTAAACTTTTAATTTCCAGTAATATCAAAATTCATGAATAATGAAATGGAAAGTGAAACTTACCCTCGTAACATGAGACTCACATAGAACAACAAGGTTTTGACGGCTGGTTTTAATGGGTGGAAAAAGCACGTGACGAACTGGCTCTCTTATTATCTTTATCGATATCATAGGTGGTATCAAAACCCAATCTATGAAAACAAAAAAACAATTTGATTAGTTGCAATGTGAGAAGTAGTGATAGTCCAGCCATAGCAGAAGCAGCAGCTGGCAGTTAGCAACAGTAGTTTGACTTGTATATCATATGTTTAATAGTGAAAATTCGGCAGCCAATATATAACCGGCGCACAGATCATTTAAAACTGGGTATTGAAGTGCGACAGGCGAGATAAGGTCTTGCAGGGACATAACACGTTGGCCACGGCGGGCTCGAACTCACAACCTTAACATCCTGATGTTAATGGAGTCCTGATCTTTTCAACTGGGCTATACGTGCTCTAACCCAAATTACATCACGACTACACACCCCCTTCGCAAGTTCGTGTTGGATAGGCTTTGTTTTGTTTGCTGCAAGTGACACTTTCTAACCTGAATTCCAAAGTGACTAGTACTTGCAGTTGTATTTTAGTGTTGGTTTAAAAGTAGTAATACCGGAAATAAAATTAGAAATAATGGTCGTGGTGATGGTGTTCCAAAACACTATTATAAAAACCTACATTACGCAAGAGCGGAACCTCTACTTTTTCAAATGGAAATTCCAAAACTACTTCTCGAAATTGTTAACTTCGAATGCACCTCTACAAACCTAAATGGAGTTTAAAGCAATACAATAAAACTTAGTATCTAACATAACACCATTAAACCCTTATGGAACAGTGTTTGGAATTAATCGTTTTTATTGCAGTCAGTATTCACCTTTTGGATCACTTAACTTGAAGTTCAAGTGGGAATTCAGAGTTACAGGTTGTAAATTGCAGCAAACAAAAAAAATTATTCAATTACGAACTAGCGAAACCACGATTCTTTTAATGGAAGGCCGCTCTTGACCAAATATCCTAGCATATTAATATGGTTCCCAAGGCCACCCCTTGGGATGAAACCAACTCTAATGATTTTTTTCAAAGCACCCTATGCAATCTTAAGAATTTTTATGTTACCAAAATCATAACAAGTAGGTCCCAAATGGACGTTTGTCGACCATTTTAATCAGAATGGATCAATCCTCTACAGCGACAGCGATTTCAATTTCGGTGACAACAGATATCTCTAGGAGTCGTCTCATCAAAGATCAGAAAATATATGTTTATCATATTGTGATACAGATCGTTGTTGAACTTGGATGGTCATGTACAAGCCGCCAAAGTTTCAATGTTAAGTTGTGGATGAGCATGGGAGCAATCCATAAAGGTATAGTTTGGCATTATAATATTTAGAAGAAGAATTACACATTTACATATGTATTTACACCAACATGGATTTTAATTTTCAAAATGATGTTAGATAAAATTTTACACAAACTGTTAGAGAGTCAATACGTGCATTGAGAATATAAGTTAAAATTGTACATTAACTTGCTGTAGACTAGTCTTCTGTGTTGTGTAGATGTCAGGAGGAGAAAAGAGAAACTGCAATAGCATAAAACACTCCAATATAACCTCCTCGCCCAGTTGTCAGTGAGCGAGAGAGAGAGGAGGTTACTATCGTGGAGAATTTATGTGATATTAAACACGTAGTATTAGATAGGGTAAACCTGTGGAATTCATGGGGAATAGAACGATCTTCGTACACTTGGTAAGAAATTGTTTCCATTTGAATAATGGTAATTTCATTTTTAGCTACATATTGATACAACTTCAAGGAGGCACGCTGCGCTCCCGACTGTCGATTATCGTTTCCTCAGCAAAGCTACAGCTGAATCAGAGACTCACACACAAGAGTGGCGAGAACTCACAGTTGCGAATCAGAGCCGTATTCTTTTTACAAAAACATTTTAACATAACAGATTAAGGATCGACATAACCGCAAAAAAAAATATACCTGTTCCGATGGGCAAACGGTTGGATGGCGAACCGTTAACGGTAAATCATTTAATTATTAAACTAATAATTAACAAACCTTGACAAACGTGATGAAAAATTATATGAAATAGGATCTGAATGTCATGTTTTACCGTGTTTCCAGCCATGCAGGCAATTTCGTCATAGCCAAGCTCCTTACTGCCAATTTACAATACATATATATATTTCAATTATATCTTTAAGGATTTCTATCGTGCTTCGTTGGAAATTGAAGTACGGAATTGACATGAAAGAAAGATCGATTCATCAAAGAGAGAGCAAGAACCAAGAAGATAAAGGAAAAATGAGAGAGACCGAGTTTCACAGAGAGAGCCTTCTTTTTTCTTTTTTGGAGGAGAGAGAGGTGTAAATGAATGGGAGCAATCGAGAAAAGTGAGAGGATGCAAACAGCATTCATTGTAGTATTTGAATGATAAACCAGTCCACAGTTAATAGCTACGAAAAAATTTATTCTCGTCATTAGTGGTGTACATCAAGGGATATTCCTCATTTAAAGGAAAACCCCTTGAATTCCACGTGTCTGGTGATTTCTTCCAAATCTCTGCTATCAATTACTTACCTGCATTATGACGATTTAGTACTGCAATCGGTTCGTCGGCTTGGGAAATCGTTAGTTAGTGTCCATCTTTTCCATGGTAGGAGAGTCAACAAGGTCTGGGCTAATAGTATCAGATTGATGAAATGGTAGAAAATGGGTAAAAGAAACTTGTTTAGCGTACCTACTCTTCCATCTTCTACCATAAAATGTTGAATGATTTTGAGCAAAAGCCACTTCGATATAAAATAACTTTGTGAAATCAACCAAAATAACCATTTTGCATTTAAATTCGAATACAACCATGTTGTTATAGTTAAAAAAACTACAGGCTTTACGACTGTAAGAAGGCCAAAGTTACATTTCCCGTTTGGCCGAGTTCAATCACTCTCGTTTTCCCCGGGATTTCACGGGAGGGATATCTGATTGACCTCTGACCTATTGAGAGGTGACTTGCCATCCTTAAATGAGCGAACTGCTAAACATCATTTGGGCATTTTTCTTCAATAGCCTCAACAAACCTGTGACTTCATTCTGAACGTCCCATTGACTCACTCTTAAAGGATAACTTTGGAAGAATATAACTATCCATCCATTCCAGGGCAAGAGGATATATGGTTAGGGGTTAATTTATCTATAACCTCAAATTCCCCAATTTTATCGAAAGAGATCTACCAAAACGGCGAGAGAGAGGGCCATGAATATTAGCGGTTATGAGAAATGTCGTTGAATGAGACAAAAGCCCTGGATTTTTTTCTTTGCAGAGACACTTCAACCCTATTTGTAGCATTGTAATGATGTTAAGCTTATTTTCATTACGAGCAAGTTTCTGGTGTGTACCGATTTCAATCTCTTTATTTGTTTTTAACATTGAAAGTGTAAAAACAATATCATTGACCCCGTAAGCTTCTACATCACTAATTGGACTGTCGTAAGGCTAAAATATATTTTTTATAATCTATATTAAGTAGTTAATACCACGATGACAGGGTGGACAGGTATATTTTCTCAAAATAAATAGCATTTGGACAGCAAATTTTTTAAAGACAATTTACTCCGCGCTCGTTGGCTCACTTTCAGCCGTGCTTTATAGACCAACCATAAAAAATCTCGTGCGGTCATTTCCCCGGGGGGGGGGGGGGGGCGCACTGGCATACATTCCCGTGTAGTCATCCTCAAGCAGGACCTTTCAGATACGCCCATAAAACGCGGATATCCTTCCTCCAAGCAGACTACCTTATCACGGATAAACCAAAGCAACCCTTAAGCGGCACTGACACATTTTCAGATGAAATTTCTTCCTTTTGCTACGTGCAAAATGATAGCTAGGCCATTGGAAGTGAAGATGGTTTTTTTTCAAAAATTTTTTAAAAAAAAAGATATAAACCTAGAATGGTCAACCATTTAATTTAAATCTAATGTAATTTCATGTTGTTTCTCGGTATACCATGAAAAAAAAACATGTGGCTGCCCGTCAATACGAAGCGGCCGTCTTCGGCGGTGAGTTTTGAATAGTCTGGTAAAAGCCCATCGTGCACAGGTTGCGTGTCTCTCTGGGTGTCTCTGTTTTTTGTTTTAGTACCATTTTTTCCTATATATAACGACCCCCCGTTTTTAATTCATTAAAGTTGTCAGTTCAGGTAATCACAAGGAGAGTTAAAATAAGGAATGACCTTTATGGACGAACGGTGGTCCCTGGTCCTTGCTTTACAGTGGGCGCTATAACGACTGCGGTTAGATTTTAAGTCCAGATAAAACTCGGGGATAACAATACATAGGCTATAATCTGTAGGCTATTGACTTACAAACTTGACAATTGTGTTATTGAAACTTGTGACTTTCTAAATTTCTATAACATAAGTATCCGGTGAATTTAAGTTTTATTTTACAAAAACCAATATATTTCCAGGATTTCAATTGAAGGGATCCCGAATTGTAGATTGCAAGTGCTTGTATCGAAATATATAACCTTGATCATAAAAATAGATAAGTAAATCTAATAGGCCTTAAAGGACTAAATTTTGATACTAAGCTCCCCAATTTGACTTTGAAATACCCTTAAATAGGCGCATTTGAAAACCAAAAATTAACATTATGAAACATTCAGTGTGCAACCCCTTAAACTGGGTGGGCCTAGGTCCAATCAAGGGCGCTATATATAGCCGAACTTGCAATGCGCCGTTTCGTTACTGTCGTGGTTACAAACGGTGAACTCGTAACTCTATACCATGAGGTTAATAATACAGGAGGGACCATAAATTCTGTTGTATAATTGCTCGAACTTTCGTATTTTGCATATCCATCTGTTGGTTAAAGGAGCAAAAGAACGACAGGCGCCAAGTGTCAACCCCCTGGTTACTCATAAGGAGGCGTCATTCCTTAAAGATAGGCCCGCAGCCCTGCACTGAAATCAGGTCTCTCTGATTCCTTTAACGCGCTTAGCACTGAATTTTGCAATATCCGAGAATTAATTAAATTTCAACGTAAACTCTTTCTTTGTTGCTTTATCTTTGTTTCGGCCGGAGGGAGGCCGGATCCGCCATTGCTACCCTAAACTCTGAACTTGCGGAGTGCGAAAATGATACACTTTTTTGGTCAAGCTTGTTTTTGTGACCCTTTTCGCGGTCCGTGCGGTCCGCGCCGCGGTGTGAAAACTCTACCTTGTTCCCTCGTTTTTCTGCTCGTCGGATACCATCTAGGGGTGATAAGTCTGGGTTGAATGTCGCTTCAAATGCTGGCCCTCTCCAGCTTCTGTCTCATTTTTTATTGATTGTGTTGTTTTTTGTGTATTTGTGACCAACTTGTACTGTTTTAACAGATGATTGAGTAGATCTCTGGATCATCCTGTGTAATTTGTATCAGCCAACTTATTCTCATCTTCATGTTTTATGCGAATTTTTCATTTTCTGGAGTGGTGTGTTAGTGTCTACAACTACAACTGTACAGCCATAAGCTACTGGTTTTGCTGTCTTCATTGATATAGACTACCTACAGTGATAATCAATATCAGAACCACTTGTTTCTTCTTTTTGACTGGGAGCACTTGAATGGATTGATTTATTGATTGGAACTTAAGACCGCATGGAACAACATGGTTTTACCTTGTGATGAGTAACATTCATCTTGTTGCTTCTACAACATGTAGCTACAGATCTACCTGTAGTTTGTTCTACTTGTGATTACAGTGGTAAAATTCTTCCTACTGTAGCTGATACCCCCAAGAGACTAAATTTCCTGGCTGCAGAATTCCTATTATGGGAAGCTCCCTTGCCAGCGAGTCGTTTCATCAAACCTGACATTCTTTTGTCCCCGGCGACATCATCCCCAATCCCGCCTGATGAATTCTCGGATACCGATTCTCAGAATCAAGATCTTCATCCTACATGTTCGTATCAGGCTAGTGATATTTTTGCGATTTGAACCGTCATTACCCTATTTCAACCCAGTGCTCAACACCCCTAAAAAATCGCTTGGTAATTAAGCGGCCCCGCACGCATAGAGGACTGTTAGCTTGGCAGACGAAAGGATTAGTCCCACCCTTTTACACCCCTCGCTAAAAACCCCACATAACCTCCTAAACTAGTCCGATATTTTTAAAATGGATTTGCTTCAATGTACAAGTCCTGTCGTCAGATTGCCACTGATATCGCTGACCTGACCATCGAAAATGATTTGGACATGTTGATGTTGCCAGAAACTGGCTTTATGAAAAAGGGGATGAAGCGTCACATATCTAACAATGACCCCACACATGGTTTCTTTGCCATTCTTTTCCTTCCTGACTCGTGGAGCTCGTGGTGTGGTATGCTTCTCATAAAAACACTTCTGTCAAAAAGCATGACTTTCAACTAAGCCCGACTATACCTCTTGAATTTGTGTGAATTGAACTGTCCACCAATCATGGTATCCTGCTGTGTGCGTTTGGGCCTATATAGATTACCCCGGGACTCCATTAGTTAAGGGCAACCAAAGTGAATTTTCCCTTCCAACATTTTTGTCTGACTTCACAGATCTTGTCCTCTTCCTACCTTGCTCAGCGCAGATGTAAGTATCATTCTTTTGGGGACTTCAACCTCCACTCCGACGAACCACATACCTCCCAAGTTAGACGCACGCACAATAGTGTTTTGTCAGACTTCGGATTTATACAACTGGTCGATAAACCATACCCACAATTCAACCATAATCCTTGACTTTGTGGTTGTGCGTAACGACAGAACTCTGATCCCTATATGATGAGGTCTTTAAAATCCTGGAACTCTCTGGACCATTCGCCATCACAGGTCTATCATATCGCTCGGCCTCCACCACACGCGTGTCGTAACTTCACGGAATTGCGAGCTATAAATCTTGATCAGTTCAGAGCAGATGTGGCTGAATTCGCTATTGAGGCCAAATCAACAGCCCTCTCTTGACATTACTAGTTTATTTAACATTTATTAACACTGGGCCTAAGGCTATCCGTGATCAGCATGCTTCCCGTTTACAAACCCGCCATTGTAAGGACAGCCCAGCAGCTCCGTGGCTGAACTCAAGAGATCCAGAGAAGCACGGAAAGACAGACGGTCAAGCTGAACGGCTGTGGAGAATCACAAACTTGACTGTACATAAGGACTTGTGTATGTAACTTTAAGAACTGGAGTAAGTAATTCCATCACTGCTGCCAAATACAATATTATGCTGATAAAATAGATTCTGCAGCATCTTCTATTAGGATGGTGTTCAATGTATCCAATGAACTTCTCGGAAAATCTCAGTACTTCATTGTTACCATCTAGATTCCTCCAACTGAACTGTCCTGAAAGTTGTTGCTAAAAAATTTTTCTCAGAGAAAATTACCCACCTTAGGATAGACTTGACTCTCGCCATTGTAAACCACCGTCTTTTTGCTGCGTATGTGGTCCATTCTTTGATCATTTTAATCCTGTGACTGAAGATGAGAGATCCGAGATAATCCATGGTATGCCAACTAAAGGCGGATTTTAGACCACTTCCACTCACTTATTAAATGTTGTGACAACTTATTCCTTTGATAACCACATTATTAATGATCTCGTTTGTCCTGAATTTGTCCCCCCTCAGTTTTAAGCAGGCTATAATGTGCCCATCCTTAAAAACCTGGGCTTGATGTGTAATGCTTAAAGACACTTTTAAGGCCAGTATCAAATTTTCCTTTTATTTCAAAAGTTCTTGAAAGGTTGTTTTACGACAAATACGCCAACTGCAGAATCACCTTCATCAAAATAACATTGTGGAAAAACCAATCTGCCTATCAGAAAGGGCCCAGTGTATAGAGACCCGCGGTGCTGATGTTATGGGAGTCCTTCTTACTAACACTGCAAGAAATGGTTTCTCTTGTGGCACGCCTTGACCTCAGCGCCGCGTTTGATACATTGACCATTCTATTCACTAACTCAAGCGGCCTTGAGATTTCATTCGGTATCAGAGGGACCGTTCTAATTGGTTTTCATCCTATGTTTCGGAGCGTTTCCAATCTGTTATAGTAAACGGTGTTGTGTCCGACCCTATCTACTTTTGTATGGTGTTCCCTCAGGGGGCCTCTGTACTTGGGCCGTTTTCTTTTTATTCTGTTTCGCAGCCTCATCTCTGTTTGTTTCTCGAACAGCTATAATTAGCCAATTTTCAAAAATTGCCGACTATAACCGAACTCTCTCAATGTTGCCATACCTGAGAAATTTGATTGTAACTAAGAATCTTTTCCAGGACTGTAGTAGCGTAGCGCCATACCTAGATTGGATTTAGCAACAAACTCATGCTTAACACTGAAAAAACAGAGGTTTTTAAACTGTTGGACTCTGCTTTCTTAACTGGCTTGAAAAAGTTGAACAGTGATACCATCCAGATTTGATTCGACCATCTCTTTTGCAGAGCTCAGTTAAATATCCTTGGTGTTAGCATTAGACAAAACATATCCATGGCCGACCAAGTAGCGAAGTCCTGCCGTTCTTTATTCTTAGCGTTGAGACGCATGGCACTATTCGTCATACTTGTCCAACAACGCCATCTCTTGCTGGGTCAATTCCATTATTACATCTCGTCTTGACTTTTGCAATTCACCTTGGCTGGTATCACCTCAGATCAACTTGTTCGACTACAAAGAATTCAGAATTCCGCTGCGCGTCTCATAACTAGAAAGCGCAAATCATGATCATATAACAGCCCATTCTCCGGAGCTTGCTCTCTGCTCTTTTCTTTGCTTCTCTTCAACCTCACTGGCTCCCTATCAATTATCGCATTAAATTAAACTGCGTGTGTTTAGTTTTTCGCTATTTTGAAGGACCACTGCCATCTATCTTCTTCTGTCCTGTGCACTTACCAACCGTCCCGATCACTCCGTTCCTCTCGGGCCAAAACTCCCTCAAGAACTCCTCTGTGTTGCTCAAATCTGCTGGGGAAGCGATTCCTTTCGTTTTGCTGGCCCCAATCAGCCTGGAACTCTTCCTAACAACTTCTAACTTTCCCTCCCTTAATCAGTTGCAAGACCATTTAAGACTCATTTTATAAATTTCCACCAGGCTTCCAAACGACATAGTGGTTTTTTGTGAGTCTTCTGTTTTTTTGTGTCTTTTTGTGCGCACTGAGATCTTTTGATGAATTTGCGCGTTATAAGAACTCTGTTTAATTCTTTTATTACTTATTTTAAAACATAGTTTTAGGTAGAGTGGCCCCCCCGGGGTCCATTTTCGATATACTTAAGTGCTTTAATATAATAATAATAAAAATCTGGTCACCATCATGTTGAACATTTGGTCATTTGGGAATTATTGTTTTATGTCTTTATGAGAGTTTAAAATATGGAAGAATTAGGCTGCGTTTTTCCACAAACTACTGTATATGTGTGTAAGTAAGTAAGTAAGTGTTTAAACCGTCCGTAAGAAAGTACTCGATTAACCCACAATTATCAGAACCACACTATCAGATTTAGCCCAATATTACCCAATATAAGGCTATCTGAAATCAGTATTGGTGACCGTACGGTTTCTACGAAGGTTACTTATGTACAAAGATAGGGAGTCGGTCTAAAATTGGACCCCGCTGGGATTTGAAACTTATCTCTGCTCATACTTATCATTTAATCTTGTGACATGGATTAAGGTTTAAGAGTATACCTCAAGTGTGCACCATTTCATACATATACCTTGAACTCTCAAATCATCGTTTCTTTCAATTATATTGTTCGTATAAATTACACGGGAAAATACATAACATTTGAGATTTTTTTATGTTGAAAAAATAAGAATAGTAACATTCCTTTCAGAGATCCACATTCTTTTCTGAGGAAAATATTAACGTGTCTTCTAAGCAATTTGTAAGTCGACATGTGCCCAGTCTACGCTGATAATACTTCCGCAGTTGAAAACAAATACACGGCGTTAGTTTATCCCTCGTAGTGCATTTCATGTTCCATGAACCTGATGAATAGTACAATAATTCCACGTTTATAAGTAATCTCGATTTTCAGGCCTTATTTCTATTATCAGAAAACAATAGACGCATATTCAACGCTACTTTGATGTATTAACGTACCTAATGAGCTATAATGGGACTTCTCGTTGGGACAAGATCAAATTAAGGAGCTTCCATTTACCAAATACAATGTTCTGATTTCAAGAAATATGGTAGCACATCCTCCCAGCTCCATCCAGTACAGCCGTTGTCAGCCCAGGAATCGTAGTCATCCGCAGCACCTCTCGTAAAAACCATGTAATTGTGGGAACTACAGCCACCCAGCATCTTTGAAAAGATCACAAGGAATTTTACAATTTATAATTTTGACGCTATCAATAAAAGAAAAATAACCTATAATAATAACCAGTATACATCATGCTAAGAAAGTGACAATTAGAACAAGCTGCAAAAACAAACGTGTACAATGTGATATTTTCTTTATTTATAGGTCAATCAAAAACAAACAAACATAAATAAAAGTTACAAAACAAAAACAAAACCAAAAACACAGTAACACAAATGAATGGAGTTTACATAAATGAAAGTAATTACAGATTACATTTGGTTTCATTTCGGTTATTGGTAAAAATGCAAATGTACCAATTCTAAGAATGTGTAATTCTGTCCGTAAACTGACCTAAATTACAACACGATGGCCTACGAGGAACTGCAAACATTTGCTGATATTACGGGAAACCTGATTGCCCTTACCCCGTCTCAATGACATCTACAGTGAATGAAAAAAAATTAGATGCTACAATCACGAAATACCTTTCTTGCTAAAGAGTTAGCATCATGAACAGTTTAACTATATAAAAAAAACACTCCGAAATCATGTTGTGAGTTACATTACTGACGCTACAGGCCATTCATACATTCACGTTGCTATTTTTCTACATATAGTTCCCGCCTTGGCAATTGACAAGATACACTTTTTGCCTAGTAGCATGCTATGAAATGTATAGACGTATAAGTTGAAGATCTTACCTTTGCTTTAGACCAGGTGACATCTTCGTATCCCTTGTATGCAAACGGCTGAGGCTCACACTATGGTTAAATGTATAATAGAGATTAAATGTAATAGATAGAGTGTTTTTGAACATCAAATAGAGATCAGTTATTTTGAAGTGATACAGACATATTCCGACGTGCTTCACACTTCGACATGCTCATTGAAAAAAAACACTACTTTGTTTTGTTAAGTTTAGGTGCAGGAGGGGTGTCCCTCCCGCACCAACATTTCCTGGGTTACGGTGTTTTGGATACGCTCAATGGCCATGTAATTGTTTACGCTCATACATTATATAGTTGTTCCATTGGTTCAGGTAAGTCAAGTTAGAGGTCATTTTCTTGAGGTAGCACTATTATGGACGGACAGAAATGTGGCATTTCAAGCTCCACCGTTAAATTACAATCTGCCTGGGATCTCGATTCTATTTACAAAATAGCTAAGTTTATTTAATGACACTACCGCACTTTTGAGTATTACCGTTCGCAAATATCGTTTACTAGACAATTACCAACACAATTTTGTGCAAAAATCTCAAATTTTGAAATTTGGGGCGCTCTTCAAAAAAGTGCTATCATTGCTGTTTGAACGCTCAAGCTTATTAAATATGACCTTTTTGCTAATAACTCCTGAACGATCCATCCCCGATAGGGCAAACTATACTTTTCTGAATCCTTATGACGTATTGAACACATTGGTGTGGCTTTTATTTATAATATGACCAATTTGACGTTTGACCCCTGTACAAACTTTAATGGCGCCCTCAGGTGGAAATACGACACTGACGATTTGACAAGAAGTTGGAAGTGATACTCTGCGATGTCCTAAAAACGTAAGAAAATCAATTTTAGCCACATGGCATTAAACAGGAGACAACCGCCTAGCTCCTGACTAAATTGTAATTGGTTTTTGGTATCACACTAAAGGCCAACATACAGACCTACGCCCTCTAATCTAATCGTCAGGATAAAAAAATAAAATATGTTAATCTGTGACGTCACGATTACGTCATAAATATAGGAAACTATAAAAACACCAACATTCAATTTATGGTCATTCAAAAACTAAATTATATAATCCGTGACGTCACGATGAATAAATACATAAATATATAATATGATACATAAAATCATACACTACAGGAAACTATTAAAAATTACCCCCCCCCCAAAACCAACGCGAGTTCGTGCATACGCATACATATGGTGTTACATGCCCAAGTGATACTTACAAACTCTTTCATCAAAGACTCTCAATGTTATAAGCTTTTAAAATGCTATGCTGCATAGATATGTATGTCATTTTGATTTCCCTTAGTATAGCGACCTGTCTATAGGGTTTCGTAATCGCACGCACACATTTTATTATTATCGTATTGCCACCATTGGTATAAAAAATTAAGAATGTATTAGGCATTGAAAGGTCGATTGACGCGTATGCCTATAGATAGTTTGTTCTCATCTTTCCGAGATGCTAGAGAATTTGTATAGTTTCAAAACTAATTGATATCAAACATAAATCAGTATTTGATGAATAAATATAGATGATAGTTGCATCGTGACCCGCCTTTCAATTTATTTTGGACAAACTGTATTGCGATAATTTTCCGAAATGTGCAGTTTGCTCACTGTTTAAAGGCTGCCTCAGAGATTTCCCGATGAGGGCGCAAACAAATCATGTCTTTTGTATCAGGCGGTGGCGGCCAAGCTTCATTCATGGCGCAAAACTGCCGAACGAGTCATTGGACGAGCCTGAACAGTGACCGAAAGTTGAAGTCACTGTGCGCGTTTATAAATAGATCAGTGAGTGGCCAGTGGGAATTCCCGTACGGAGCCGAGGCGATCTAAATTGCCTTGCTTTAGTCGGTGGTGCATAATTGTGCTGCAAAACTATCATCAAATCTTTTTTTAAAGACCGGACATGAGAGGATTGCTACATACAAGTCAACGAATCATTCCACGGTGGTGCATAGGCCCGTGCATACCTGGTACATGGTTTTTTTTTTTTTTTTTTTTTGGTCCATGGCCCGATCGCTAATAGCCTCGTCCCCAGAAGCCCCAGATTTTACCGGAAGTGGTCAAAATTTTGGTATCAGAAGAAAGCTACTATTTTTCTCATTCACCCTGTGAAATCTTAGGGCCAAAGGATGTTTGGTTTGGAAGTTATGAGCGAAAATGTACCCCATTTTGGTCGACCAATATTAATTTTACACAGTACTCTATGGGGCTTACAAATCACGTTTTTAGCTGTCACATGAAAACAGATTGAAATATCGGCGCGAAACTTTACAGATGGGGTTTTGGGGTGAAGGCCAATCTATCAAGATGAAAACTTCATGGTGTTACATGCCCAAGTGATACTTACAAACTCTTTCATCAAAGACTCAATGTTATAAGCTTTTAAAATGCTATGCTGCATAGATATGTATGTCATTTTGATTTCCCTTAGTATAGCGACCTGTCTATAGGGTTTCGTAATCGCACGCACACATTTTATTATTATCATATTGCCACCATTGGTATAAAAATTTATGAATGTATTAGGCATTGAAAGGTCGATTGACGCGTATGCCTATAGATAGTTTGTTCTCATCTTTCCGAGATGCTAGAGAATTTGTATAGTTTCAAAACTAATTGATATCAAACATAAATCAGTATTTGATGAATAAATATAGATGATAGTTGCGTCGTGACCCGCCTTTCAATTTATTTTGGACAAACTGTATTGCGATAATTTTCCGAAATGTGCAGTTTGCTCACTGTTTAAAGGCTGCCTCAGAGATTTCCCGATGAGGGCGCAAACAAATCATGTCTTTTGTATCAGGCGGTGGCGGCCAAGCTTCATTCATGGCGCAAAACTGCCGAACGAGTCATTGGACGAGCCTGAACAGTGACCGAAAGTTGAAGTCACTGTGCGCGTTTATAAATAGATCAGTGAGTGGCCAGTGGGAATTCCCGTACGGAGCCGAGGCGATCTAAATTGCCTTGCTTTAGTCGGTGGTGCATAATTGTGCTGCAAAACTATCATCAAATCTTTTTTTAAAGACCGGACATGAGAGGATTGCTACATACAAGTCAACGAATCATTCCACGGTGGTGCATAGGCCCGTGCATACCTGGTACATGGTTTTTTTTTTTTTTTTTTTTTGGTCCATGGCCCGATCGCTAATAGCCTCGTCCCCAGAAGCCCCAGATTTTACCGGAAGTGGTCAAAATTTTGGTATCAGAAGAAAGCTACTATTTTTCTCATTCACCCTGTGAAATCTTAGGGCCAAAGGATGTTTGGTTTGGAAGTTATGAGCGAAAATGTACCCCATTTTGGTCGACCAATATTAATTTTACACAGTACTCTATGGGGCTTACAAAATCACGTTTTTAGCTGTCACATGAAAACAGATTGAAATATCGGCGCGAAACTTTACAGATGGGGTTTTGGGGTGAAGGCCAATCTATCAAGATGAAAACTTCATGGTGTTACATGCCCAAGTGATACTTACAAACTCTTTCATCAAAGACTCAATGTTATAAGCTTTTAAAATGCTATGCTGCATAGATATGTATGTCATTTTGATTTCCCTTAGTATAGCGACCTGTCTATAGGGTTTCGTAATCGCACGCACACATTTTATTATTATCATATTGCCACCATTGGTATAAAAATTTATGAATGTATTAGGCATTGAAAGGTCGATTGACGCGTATGCCTATAGATAGTTTGTTCTCATCTTTCCGAGATGCTAGAGAATTTGTATAGTTTCAAAACTAATTGATATCAAACATAAATCAGTATTTGATGAATAAATATAGATGATAGTTGCGTCGTGACCGCCTTTCAATTTATTTTGGACAAACTGTATTGCGATAATTTTCCGAAATGTGCAGTTTGCTCACTGTTTAAAGGCTGCCTCAGAGATTTCCCGATGAGGGCGCAAACAAATCATGTCTTTTGTATGTAAATGCTTGTCCATATACTAATCACGCTGTGAAATAACTAAGCTCAAATCGAAGTCCTTCATATAGAAAATCGCATCTTTGTTTTAAAATTCCGGATCCGGAATTTTTGTTATACACAGTATCCTATGACACTGTTATACTACGGTACACATAAATGTTTACTACATCACAACGAAAAATCCGATTGATCTTAAACTTTCGAACTTAGCATTTAAGGAGACTATCTTTAGTTCTAGGTAACTATTTTCAATTAATATATAAATTTTATTAATATTAAAATGGCTATTTTTTTTGATAACTGTGTCTGACCTAGTATTGCAATGTTTATCAGTCAGTCAGTCAATCAGATCAAGCCAATCAGATAAGTTTACATATCATTGGGTAATCAGAGCAATCGATACATGTAAGATGCCATCCAAGATGGTGTATCCAATATGGCTGGGAAATGGCACTTACTAAGCGGCGAAAAATCCGATTACTAGTAGTTTAGAGATATGTGTGTCTTTGGTTGTTGTAGGTTTTTGGCCTCCATTGGCATCCATATTGGGCTATTTGATGAATAACGACTCAATAACACTTTAGATAGCGTTACTGGGATTTTAGGAAGTAATAATCCAACTAAAAACCACAAAAAAATATATATTTAGCCTATGAATGAATGAATTACTGGCCTTTACTGACTGACATTTGCAGCAACGCCCATCTAGGATGCCATCTTGCAGATATCAATCACTTTGATTATGTTATGATATCTCAACTGCTCTGAATGAGTTATGGTGATATACACATACATCGCAGCTCTTGGCAGTGATGAATTTTGCCATTTTGGAGCCATCTTGAATGGTTTATTGATTTGATTGATTATCTCGACTAAACCAACTCAACACCACTCAGAAATGCGCTATCCGCACGATCACCAACTCACTTTACAGAACTCACACCTTACCAATATTTCATTCCCTCAAGATACTAAAAATAGCTGACATCTACAAACTCCAAGCCGCACTTTTCATACATGACTATCACTATAATAATCTACCTTCTAACTTTAACAACTATTTCATGACAAACAGGCAAATGCACAATTACAACACTACCCAAGCTGACCAATACCATCTTCCCCTGCCCAAAACCACCAAAGAAAAACACCACTTCTCTACCATTGGGGCCAAAACCTGGAACGATCTCACAAACATCACATCTAATCCCAAACAAAAACACTTCAAACTACGCGCCTCAGCAGTTTTACATTGACACTAAGTTCATCTTAATTATCTTCCTTCCCGATCTTTTTCCGCTTAACCCTCTCTTACTTACTTCTTCCTTTCCACCCCGAGCCCTCCTCTCCTCTCCCCCCCCCCCTCTCCAACACGCACACACCACATCCCCTCTCTTTCTCCATCTTTGTTCACTTCTCTCTACTTTATCCTGTCGCCTACTTCTTCCTATACGCCCAGCCCTTTTCGTCCTGGCGCATAATTGTTGTTTGGTCAAATTGTCCTCATCTTCTTCTCATCTTTCTACTCCTTCCTGTCTGTGTGATCTGTGATGTGTTGTGTTTTACTCCCAATTTTCTCTCCTCTTGTTTGTCTTATGTCTATGTGTACTTTTGTCTTTAAGATTCTCATTTTAGTCACTCGGTCAATCTTGTTCTCATTCCCTTCAATGTTTGTATCATTCGTTTGCTTATATAACCCCTTTCAAACGCCACCTTACCTTCTTCACTGGTTCGATTCATTATGTCCACTATTTTCTATGTAGATTATTTGTAAACTACCGTAAGTAAGAGCCTCCGTTAATTATAAGCTCTTAGAAGTTGTCCATTGGAGGTCCTAAGCTCAACGGGAAAATAAAAAAATGTTTTTCGTTTACTGTTCTCAATTCGAACATATATCACATTGTATAATGCTCCTTTTTTGTATCCGTAAAAGTTATGTCATTAATTTATTGCTGAATAAATTGAATATGAAATATGAATAATGAATACAGCTATTTATATGGTCTCAAGCAAGATAATTATATATAACCAGTTACCATTTCTATCTACGTCAAAAGTAGAGAAAAATCACAGATGCCGCCTTTGTTTATTGCAGCCATATTGAACTTCTCTACTAGGTGGGTTTAATGGACTATGTTAATTTATCACAATGGGTGTTTGACTGGACAGGCAAAAAATTACAACTTTTTGAGCAATTAACCAGATGAGATTTAGTGTGTTGTGGGTGGCCATTTTGGATTTTTTTGCGTTTCTTTGAAAAGCTCAATATTTTTCATCTGGCCTCCATCGGATTCAGATTCAGCAGGACAAACCGGTCGAAAAACCGTTGAAACATTATATAAATATATCAAGGTCACAGGTACGTAGCTAGCAGCTTGTAGCTTGACCGTACAACATCAGGCCCCTGATCCATGCCTATATATGCCATGAATTTCACCGGAAAACTATCGGAAGGTTGACCCGTCCGATGCAGAAAAGGGGGAGGACCACATGGTAGTATAAAATTAGCCCTGAATACAGAAATCATGGAATTTGGTTGATGAGTGGAATCGCGATTTCTCCATAAAAGTTTTCCGCTCCACTGTATCCTAAATGGACACTGCATATTTTGTGATTAGGCCTATTAAATAAATGAATAGAGGCGTTGATATAAACACCCATACCCTGAATCCCAGTCCACTTTATTCTTTGGCAAGGTTGCAGAAAGCAAGGTGTTTTCTGTTGCAGGACACTCCAGATCGGATATGCCAGCTTCTAGAAGAAGTACAGTCGTGTCTTTGTCTTCTGAGAGACGGGCTGCTACCACCAACCCGCGGTGCCTCCTCCAAAATAATGTAATCATAAGACGGCTGGACAGCAGTCGCCAATTTCCAATTGACCTCGCGAGTACGGCCACGGTCATGGTCAGTAAATAAAAGCTTAATCAAACAATAATTGTACATGACATGACCGACAGCTGATGACTACCTTTATCAAGGCTTTGCCTCTGCCGTGCACGAAACGTCGGGTAGGTCTTTGACAAAAGACTACAGCAGTGTGATGTAAAAATAGATTTTTAATCATGTTTTTAAAAAATCACCACTTTTTAAGGTGGTTGACCTGATTATAGTCCGATTTATGCATATGAATATTTTCTCCCTCATATGAAATCATATACCAACACAATCTGATTTGAGTTAAATCTGTGGTCATACCATTCGGATAGGTAAGAAACAAACGTGGTACTCACTCCCAACACCACAATTTTTTGTGAACGTTCTAAAAATGTTTCGAAAACTGTTATAAAAATGTTTGTTAACAATGTGTTAAAAAACCTCAAAATGTAGGTTGGGACTTGGTTAGGAAAAATTTTGCAAAAACTCTACTCGTCAGATGTTACCAAGATATTTTTAAAACATTTATCAAACATGAATGTAATTAATTAATAAAGTTAAGTATCATGAGAAAAAAATAACATCGTCTTTGCTGTACTGCAGTATCTGTTAGTATATGTCCCAACGAAGGTGATATCGAGCAAATTTATCACTACTTCTCTTCTGCGTGGAGAGTCCTAGGTTGTATCCAAACTAATTAAAACTTAATGAATAAGGGGGGGGGGGGCTTCCTAGGGACCCATTTTTGTTTTTCAGCCGGCGTTTTTAAACGCTGCAATAGAGGGGGAGGGGAGAAGTGGGGGAGGGGGCGAACGGGGAGGGGCGCGGGACAGGGGGGCCAAAAAGCCTAAAGCCAGCGCGGCGGGGGGGGGAAGGAAACAGGGGGCCCGAGGAGCCCCCCGGAGGCAGACGGAAGGACCAGGACACAAAAAGAAAAAAAGCGGACGAGGGGGGGGGGGGGGGGGGGGGGGGGGTTTTTTCTTTTCTTTCCTTTTCTCTTTTTTTTTTTTTTTTTTTTGAGTTGACTGTGATTCTGATTTATAATGCCATACCACCTAGTGATATAACAAAGTTAAATAAATCATTCAAAAAAAAATTTGCGGAAGTTATAGTTAGCCAATGGAGCCATTAATATCTTTATATACAGCATGTAGCGGTGACTGAGGAACTATGGTAAATTATACAAGTAACCTAAAAATATAAAAGGCAGAGCCATGTTATGTTGGTGCTAATATGGTAAAATATAGTTCATCTTCACCAATAAAGCAATCAGCACTAGTCTAGGTGAGCCATGCAGAAGAAAATGCAGAAACCAAATAGGTCTTTTTCCACATTTTGACGCAAATTAAATCAATGGTGTGCCAATTTTCTTATGAACAACGTTCCTTCCGGTTTTTCTTTCGTATTGTTGATGTCTGTGACGCCTTCTAACATTGTGGTGGATTTTCCATCAAAAAAAATCATTTAGCGAAAGTGGTTATATGGGGGGGTCCCTAGGAAACCCCCGTTATGCACGAAACGGAAGTGCAAACCCTTATGCAGTTACGGTTAAGCACGGCGACTCAAACCTATACCTTTAAATGTTATTTTAAAGTATTAAAGCATCCCGTTTGTATTTCGCTATTGCTAAAAGCAAACCCTTCAGTATATTTTGGTTGCCTATAAACCAAGGATGTTATTCATTGTTTGTTGCTGTATTTTTTTAGTATTTTAGTGGCTGCTGGTTAGATATGGCATATTACACGTGCATAAGATATTTTATCAAAGGTTGTGAAATCATAAAACATGTTTGCCGAATATCATAAAAAATGTGGGCTAACATCATAACAATGTTTTCCTAACTTCATAAAATATGTTTGCCTAACATCTAACATGTTTATTAATATCATAAAACCGTTTGCCTAACATCATAAAAATGTTTCCTAACTTTTTCAACTGAAACGTTGTAATACATTTGAGCAATGTTGGAAAACATTTTTGAAAACCATGTTTCATAAGGTGATACCAACATGTTACGGTTTCAATTTTTTAAAACAAATCAATATAATATTTGATAAAGTTCAAATGTTTCAAAAACATCCAGATAAAAAACAACATCTGGTAACATTTTAAAACGTTTTGAAAAACATAGGAAAAAATGTCACCAGAAAATCATTTCAGAAAACATCTCTAAACATTTACTGTATCTAGAGTTATTTGTTCTGCTAATATCTATAAAACAAAAGCTTACGATATTTTGTAGTAATGTTTGAGAAATGTCACGGGTTGGTGTATGCCAGTGTGCAGGAGATATTGTCCCTGTAGCCATAGTCCGGAGAAACTAAGTTCTGGTTTTAATAGTCTGGGTGATGTGCAAAGCTAGGAACTATAATCCCCCGGACTATGATTTTTAGGAATGTTAGCCTACAAGTGGGTATGAAAGTCCGAAGAGCGACTATAGGAATTAGGAATAAATATCCAAGTCGGAATGGTTATACCATTCCGTAGGAATTAGTGTCCATTCCGAAAGTAGGGGACTATTAGTCGCTAGTGATTATGACCGGTCAGGGGTGGACTATCGCTCCTTAGGGGATTAGGGTCCAATTCCCACATGGACAAGACATAGGAATTATGTGCAAGTCCGAAGGTAGGCAGACTCTTAGTTACGGGAATTAATGCTCTGTCAGGGTGGACTATCGCTCCTTAGTGATTAGGTTCCAATTCCGACATGACTATAGACCTTAGGAATTATTGTCAATGTCTGAAGCTAAGGCAGACTAATTAGTCCTTAGGAATTAATACTGCCAGTGCAGCTCCTTAGGGATCAGTGTCCGATTCCGACGTGGACTATAAGTCCTTGAGGGGATTATTGTGCAGGGTTGTATTTGAGCGGACTCTCATTCTTAGGAATTAATGTCCTGTCAGGGGTGGACTCTATTTCCTAGGATAGGGTCCATGTCTGCGTGGACTACCAATTCCTAAGAAAGTAGTGTCCAAGTCCAAGGTGGAATATGGATCCTTGGAATTAATGCCCAAGCCCGACGTGGACGTACTACGTGATTTAGAAATAA
>JAMKCH010032950.1:0-16070 GCA_023653785.1 Ophioderma brevispina
TATGAAAAAGTCCACACTTGGTCTGATCCAGAAATATCCCTCTGATCATAGAACTTGATCCCCGACGTGAAGAACTATACGAAGGAGCCTCTAAAACATTCATAAATATGGCTAGGAGAATCTTGACGCCTTTTCTTGCTACTCGAATGAGACCCTCTAGGCGGAGTGGAAAAAGAATTCTTAACCATAGAGCATTCTATCTATCTATCTATTATCTAGCTACGGCCCAGCCGAGATGCTGTTCAGCCATGTAGCGCCAAATGTCCTTGTTTGTCATTTAAGTTGGGGATGTCAGATTGATCTTGCTGGATGTCTCGAGCTATCACATCAATGTAGTTCAGGGGCTACGACCCCTGTTTGGCATGGTAACTTTCCAACATGTGACGTCTGAGAGTACCTGATCAATCGCACTATGAAGTGAACCGCAAATCGTGCACTGCGTTGGGCAACAGCAGATGAAATTGGAGGGATATCCCCATATATCGTGCTTTGTCTTGTGTCACTCCAGGATTATGTTTTATACTCGCATAAGAAGCTTGGTGTAGGTGCAATCCCAGGCTATCCTGTAGCTCTTTCTTCTGGTCCAAGGTCTCCGATCCATATCCCAGGATACTCTCTTCACAAGCTCTAAAGAAGTTCAGCTTGGTTGAATTGGGATACCAATTGCCATAATGGTGTAGTTTATTGCAGGCATTCCAAGCTTGTCCGTTGCGTGACAGGATCTTTCTGGGTCGGCACATAGGACCAATACTTGAAGTCCTGACCTCTTGGAGTTGGCTACCATCTGCTGTGCACATAGGTTGATGATCAACTTCCTCATTGACAGTCATATATTCAGTTTTCTTGCATTAGATGTAGGCCGACTTGTCTGCAGCATTCTCAAGTGATTTAGTAGATCTTGTGCACACATATCAAATCAGCCGTTAGAGCTAGATCATCTGCTATTCAGTCTGTAAGATGCTGACTTTGGTAATGTCTAGAACGCTTGGGTTTGATGTGAGTCCCTTTGTCGTTCATGATGTTCAAGACTCTGTCCTGATGATGTCATCACCACGACTACAAAAAGGAGCAGAGTATCTCCTTGGGGATTCCAGTAGTTGTTAGGAACTCCTTTGTTGGCCCATCAGGTCTGCACAAGCTATCTGGGGTATCATACATGATGGCACTTGCCTTGACAGTCTCATCTGGGACACGTATTGGCGAGAATAGGCAGCAACATCCCTGTTTACACTGTCAAAAGCTTGGAAAATCTACAAACACAATTGAAGCTTTTCTCTTGGAATCTCAACGGCGTATGTTTATCTCCTTTGCGAAAACCGTTCTGGTTCCGTCGGAGAATGGGATCTATGTTAGGAGTGATTCTGTTGATTCAGCAGGAGTTGTATATCTTAGAGGCCAAT
Organism: Ophioderma brevispina; assembly: GCA_023653785.1. Classification (NCBI taxonomy): domain Eukaryota; kingdom Metazoa; phylum Echinodermata; class Ophiuroidea; order Amphilepidida; family Ophiodermatidae; genus Ophioderma; species Ophioderma brevispina. The sequence continues at coordinate 1,401 of JAMKCH010032950.1, forward strand.
GGTGACAGTGGGATTCCTCTTTAGTTTTGGGGTTGTGGAGGTCCGCCTTTTCTTTGGTATAGGAATGATGAATGAATGTTTGAAAAGGCCTCTGGTTTGTTTTCCCATGTAGGTGTTGTTACAAAATTCCCACAGTTGATCATGAAAATTGGATTCTTCCCAGACTACTGCAGGAATGGTGTCGGGACCAGGTGTCGTGGTGTTCTTCAGTGTCTTCAGGCAATCTGAAGCTCCTCTATAGTGAAAGTCCAGTCTGGATGGGAGGGTTCTGCTATCTTGTGATTGGAGAAAGGTTCATCAAGGTTAGTGTTATTCTGAACTGGCTGGCCCAAGTAGAGAACTAGTGCTGAAACCATGCCTAGTTCCCCAAATAGGGTTCAAAGGGAGGAAATAATTCCCATAGGGGGGGAAAAACGAAGGGTGTTTACTATTTCCCCCATCACAGGGGTGAATACTCATTTTTTTTGGGGGAAATTGTTCCCTGTATTGGTATCGGGGGGTGTGGGCAGGTCGGCCCTGCCTCTCGGTAATTGAGCTGCCCCCTCACGACCCGACTTTGACACTGCATCGATGAGATTTCTGTTGAATTTTTGGCTTAAAATGAGACTTTTGGATTTAAGTGAAGTACTGGAGCAATTACTCAATACAAATTGGTGCATAATATGGTGTGCCGGTAGTGGGGAAGGGGTCACCCGTTTCCTGGTAGGGTTTTTAATATTTCAAGATCAGTGATTTTCCGCAAGAGTCAAATATTTGAAATTTGGGCAAATGCTTAAAAGTGTAGGAATCTGTAGAATTCAACATTTAGTTACTTTTTGGTCAATTGACGAATTGACAGAAAAGGAGAAAATGCAGTGTTCAAAAATCCAACTCCATTCACTTAACGTGTTGTAGTACCCGTCCGCATGGACAGTAATGACTCAATATCCGATTTTGTCCTTATTAGCTCGCTTCGGATCTATCATTTTCAGGGTATGTTAGGATAACTTGTTACTTGTACAAACATGAAACACAGATTTTTTTAATTATTTTTCTATTTGCGATTTTGGATTGCTGACAACCCAAAATACCCGGATAGTACATTAAACGTAACCCCACCTCTAACCCCGTGCAGACAGCCAACCATCCATCCATCTACCATCATACAATGGCCGCCACACTATGTTAATGTGAGAGCAAAAATTGACTCTGAGAAAATATTCCACATAGAGTGTAAAAACAAACTGAGCGATTGGGGCTGTTAAAAGTGCCATGAACTTCTACAAGCAAACCTAAATATACTCGTCCATCTTTAACTAAGACGTGATGTCATAGCCTTCGCGCAGCTATGTGTACACCGCTTTGATGCTCGCGATACAGCTGCGGTCACTGGGATTTGCACAATGAAGCATGCGTGCAAGCTATGACGTCACTCCTAGTTTCAGACCGGAGGAAATATAAAGAACTTACCACTATGTCTTTTCGCATCTGCTCCTTGAGCTCTTGAAAAATCTCCCTCTTCTTTTCATCTGCAGCTATCTTCTCACTTCTGATTAAATCTACAGTGGAAAAGGACAATAACAAGTGTATTTGGATGACGACAGAAATGTTTTTTTTTTAATTCTGTCTTGCAATTTTTGGTTCTATGAAAATCAAGCTATTAGGCCAATCAAAGGCATATATTGTGGAGAATAATAACCAGTAACAGAGCTTGCTTTAAGGGTTCATACCGAGATAAAAACTTATTCCTCATCAGTCATGACTTTGTTTTAGTCTGGACCCTTCAGAAAACATAATTTTGAAAGCCGTGAAAGATGGGTCTTATCTTCCATTTTGAGAATGGAAAGGTTAAAAATTTGATTCTTTCACACAGAAGGCAGAGGGTGGTATTGAGTCCATCCCACAGTTAAACGAGGGTGGCCGGATACACCTCGCCTCACAATACTGCTGTGTGAGACTTATTGGAGCAAGATAATTGACCGGATGAACTTCCTGACTCCAATACCACAGTTTTCAGCGGTGCCTAGCCTTTTGGGCACCCGCCCACCAATCAAGGCAGCATGTGCTGGATGGCTGACATTAGCTCTCCAGAGCTGACGCCCTGTAGGTATATCTTCTTTCACAATTACACCATTTTTAAGAATTTCACACTCGTTAAGATCATGTATCCCAAAAATCCTATTCTTACATATAAACACAATTGATCGTTTAACTATTGAGCTCACACGCATTATACTTGGGTCATTTTTTACCATGCTCAGAGAACTCTATAACTGTCTTCTGTTTTTAAAACTTCTTGAACCTTTTTATCCCCAAGTAATGACATTTGTTTGTACAGTCATATAGGCCATTGCAATGCCTTAATAGGTTTGTTCAAACACCCTCTGCAGAAGGCAATCATCCAGCATTATACACTATACATCAATGGGTTGTTGACATTAATATCTTGTTTACGTTGAATTCAATATTTGTTGGAACCCTCCCAACATCTGATTTGTGTTAGTACTTAAAAATTCAATCGTTACTTTACGTCTAGACATCTGAAATTCCCTTCTTTTTGGACTTTCCAGACACTCGGATCAGACTACTACGCCGCTTACAAATATGCTTTGATTGTTTTACTCCATAAAACCAAATTAAAGGAGCATATTTGAATTACCGCCTGTCAAAACTGCATTGGTTAAGTATTCATCACAGGATTGCCTTTAAATAATTGTTATGTTTATATTGCTCAATCAATGATGATAACACTTCTTACATCTCAGAATTCTCTTCTGCTATTTTCCCAACTTGTGATTTACGATCTGCAAATGGTCTCTACTCTCTGTACCATATGTTGAGATCATGGGGATGTTACGGTCACCTTGACCAAGGCCAAAAACACCTCAAAACACGGATGCAACCTCCTGATAACTAGACCATAACTGTGACCTTGATTACAAATTTTAAACAAAGTATTATTAATTGTGTGTCTAAATCAGTCTCAATCAAACATCATTAGGTTCAAAATCAAAGATTGATCCTATACTAAAATTTTTAATTATGAACTACTAACTTACTACTGGTGTTTGCCGCGAACGCGGCTTGCAGCAAGATTACTAGAAAATGTAGAACTTGCAAAGAGTCCTGCGAATATTCCCCCGTCCAACTTCAATTCCCTATAGTGGGACGTGTCCACGACGACTTGTCCTTACTGAAGAAACCACAGCTCCTAACTTGACTCCCGAAGCCCGAGTCGACTAAATATAATTCCAAAAGTGTTGTAGCTTGTTTATCCTTGGATAACTCAGAGGCCACGAAATACGGAAACCGAAGGCGCTACCAATCGACAGAACCTACTGTAAGCTGAGACTATGACAGTGTCCACTACAAGAAAACTATATTTGACTGCGATTGCTGTCGCTGTCAACTTGAATCAACTAGGTGTCACTATACTCGGCTATACTTGGAGCAATATGTTAAGAAACTCTCCTGGAGTAATGATGTTGTGATACTCTCACTCATCTTCTCTCCCAGAGCTTTATATATCCTCTCAAACATCTAGAAGGATCTGGTCCACTCTATATGATCATGGTGCTAAATATAGTCCACTACATCATAAGTCTGGAAATACCATGTACTGTATAGATTTGGATTCTCATAGCAGCTACCCCCTGACTGTGTAATTATACAGCCGTGCGCCACCTATGGTCAGACATCCTACCACCTTGGGTTGGTCTCCTAGACTCCAGAACTTTTAATGAAATCACTAGGTTCTAGACGCTTCTCCGGTGTTCTGTTTTCGTCTGAGATCTTCTGTTTCAGTCTATTTGCTTCACACACACCAGTAATGCACATAAACCAGGTATTTTTATATATATTACTTAGACTATTTATAATATTTTATGTGCTATTTATGTACTTCTCTTGCTCAAAATGAAATAATCATTGCTAATTCTTGCGGGCTGTAACATGGGAACAGCTTCTTTTTCTTTGTCCTCCATTTTCTTAAAATCACTTTATAAACCAGCTTCCTCACTAATTCTTTTAAATCGATAAGACATTCATCACGAGTTCCACTCTTAATCATTTTGATTAAGATCATTTCTTAAGTATACCCATATCATAAGAACCTCAGCGCAGGCCTTTTCTCAGGTCTGCCTTGACTATGCGTCATTGAATGTGGAAGGGTTTTTTTCCAGTGCCAACAGTACCATCATTGCTGATTTGTGTAACAATCTCCATTGCGATGTCCTACGTCTGCAGGAAAACCCACAGAGGAATAAATCCCACCGCCCAACCATACCGGGAATGGTCCTTGCCACCGATAGACCACATCGACAATACGGCATGTGGTGCCATATTTGTGAGAACAGACACCGCAGTAGAGCAACCTCAATGTCTGATGATAACCATCAAAAAAAAAAAAAAAAAGGAAGTCCCTCACCATTGATCTTAGCTCTGTCATAGTTACATCTGTCTACAAACCTCCATCAGTAGACTTCGAGCACTCTCAACTCATCCCTGGGAATTCCACCAAACTTCACACTTTTCAATTGGCGACTTCAACAGCCATAGTACCCAATGGGGCTACATGAACAACATAGACGGACACGCCTGTCGAAGAATGGATAGACATCAACATCTCCGTCTCCTTCGCCGCCATCATTTCAAAGTGCCCCGTTGGAAGAGAGGTTACAACCCTGTCTAGCTCTTGTTAGCAAAACTCTCTAACCTTTGTAGCAAGATTGTGCTGGATCCTGTTCCACAAACTCAACATCGACCAATCGTTAGCCAAGGCAATGCTGCAGTAAGACCAATAAAGTGCCCTTTAAGCATCGCTTTAACTACAGGAAAGCAACTTGGCGAATGATTAACTGAGACCTGGATCAGAACGGGAAGAAGATTGCTCCAAAACCCCATAACTATGACAAATTTTGCCCAACTAATGAACAATACTGCCCGGAGATTCATACCAGGAGGCTGTAGGACGGAATATATTACGCGGCCTTTCCAAGGATGTTGCTAGAGAATATCAGAGTATTCACCATGTTTGAGGCTGATCCCTTTTCAGCTGAAACACTGCTAAAGGTGAGGAATTTTCGGAAGTATCTCCCCAGAAAAGAGCAAAACCTGGCACACTTTAATTGAATCCACCGATATGACCCATACAGCAAGAAAGCATGGTACTTCATCCGAAAAAGCACACCGAGGGGAATCCAACAGAACCTCCACAGCATCCAAATGTCCACCCAACCAAGTTGCCCAACAACTGTTTTTAAATGGCAGTGCCGCAAGAAACCCAAGAAGATCAGACTAGACCATAAGAGGTTTTAGTGGTGACCCTGGTTCACTCGCCCCTGCACATGGACTGACTTGGAATCTGGTATTGCTAAACTTCACCAGGAAATTCCGTAGGCGCTGACAACATCTCTACTGACACTAAAACATCTTGGCCCAGTCGCAAAGGAATGGCTCTTGAGCTCTACAATTTCTGCCTTATTTCCCACAGGTTCCCAAAGATCTGTAGGAAACACATGTTATGGCACTCTAAAGCATGGGAAGATCCATCCAACCCCAAGAGCTACAGACCTATATCACTCTTTAGCCAAAACCTACAAGCTCTTTGAACGCCTCCTTCTCACTCGTATCGCACCTGTGAATAGACTAACACCTCATACCAGAACAAGCAGGTTGCCGGCCAGGCAATCAACAACAAGCCAATACTCAACCTAACTCCACGCATTGAGATGGTTTTGTTGAGAAGGGTTATGGTAACCGGAGCTGTTTTCGTCGACCTATCAGCCGCATACGACACTGTTAATCACATCTCCTACTCCGTAAGATCCTGGAAATTACCAAGACATTCGCTTGACTGAGTTTATCCGAGGATTGCTGGCCAACAGGATGTTGTTTGTTCAGCTAGGAGCAAAGAGAGTCCGAGGGCGTAGGCTCAGAATGGTTACTACCACAGGGAGTGGTGCTTGCACCTCTCCTGTTCAACATATATACCAACGACCACCTAGGAGTGTAGGATCCTGTTCTCATTTTTATGTATGCAGATCGATCTTGCGATAATGTTAGCGCACAAGATGCCGCCTTCCAGTTGTTGAAAGAGAGCTCTCCAAAGCTTTGAAGAACTCACTCCTTATTATGAGGTGGAGGGAAGGAAAACCACCTACGTGCAAATCCATCTAAGAAACAGGTGTGTGCTTTCCATTATACTCAACCGTTGAAGCCAAAACCAGTCAGCTTAAAGTGACTGGTCTGGAACACTCCCCCTGGGCACTGTGTGATAAACCCTGTCTACCTAGGAGTTACCTGGACCGCACTCTCTCTCCTATAAGACCCATATCGAGGAGGAAAGACGAAGAGTTAAAGTATGTTCACGCATAACATCTTTGAACAAACTCACTGGCACAAGATGGGGGTGCTCACCCACTACCCTAAGAGCGACGGAAGATTGCCCCTGTTGCTGTACTCATGGCAGAGATGCCTGCCATGTATGGGAAAGCTCAACCCTGCCAAGAAGAAGCTTGATCCAGCGTTTAAATGCCTCCTGGCCGGCTTATTATAGGATGCCTCAGTCCAACACCAACGGGAAACTGTAATTCCTAGCAGGAATTGCTCCAACCAGGCATCGTCGCGTAGCGGAGCGAGCATGCAAGAGCGTATGCTGCCAAGTAAATGTGAAGCACCCTATGTCTGGACAGAGACCTGCTGCCAACCGTCTTAAATTCCAGAGCGAGTTTCTTAAGCAATGTCCACCTCTTGAAACAGTCTCTAAGGAGGTTAAGAGAGTCGCCGTGTGGAAGAGAAAGAAAGAATTGCCATCACATATAACATATCGCGTATTGAACCTGGTGAGATATCCCACCGGAGCGACTCCCTCATGGGCTGAATGCGATGCCTCAATAGAGTGAGAACCAGAAAACTGGCCCGATCTAAGGTTTCCTTGCAGAAGTGGGGCTATCTGGAAGCAGATCAGGATATACCTGTGGTTGTGGAACAGAACCACAGACAATGAACACCTATTGGTCTGCCAATGCTGGAGCAACAATGCACAAACAAGGACCTTGCGGAATTCAGGAAGCAGCAGAAGGTTGTACCATCTCTGCTTGTATCATATTTGAAGCCCACAGTGTTGGACACGATAAGAAGAAGATCATTTGATTACTTTTGTTACATATTCTGGACTGGTACTTGAATTCATCGTAAGAATGATGGATTGTCATTTAACTTGCGCTATCACTCACCTTTATTTTGTTATTGTCATGTTCCAGTGTGTCGTGATCATGCAAACCAATCATTTCTTCAGTTTTGGTTATAATTTGCAATTATGCTTGTTCTTAGACTGATGTCTAATTGTGGTTTGCACTGATGAGTCGCTGCCCCGTGAGCATCTTTGATGGATACATGGCGCACAATAAGTTGCCATTAATCAAGCATAATACCAGGGTAATAATCATTCATAGACTTATTTCCTGAGTGAAAGAAATAAATTGGTAACCTCATTCCCAAAATGGCTTAATTTCAAAAATATCCACTGTTTTTAACACTTTCACGGACTTTGGGTCACCCATCTAGCCCGATTCGCTTTCAGCAGTTCCAAGTTTTAGCGCAGTGAAGTTGAACCATGCTCAAAGCTAGCGAAGACATAGCAATTCTGACCGGAGCCTGCTCTAGATTTATAGCCATCGTGGTCCTCGCCTTGAGGCAGTTTTTTCAATTAACTGCAACCCAATATCCGCTCGTCTGCCCACAAGTGTGCCGACGGGAGGTCCAGTCATTTGCCAATCTTAATCCCTAAAGTCCCTGTGTGTGAGGCCAAGAATTTGCCTGGCATGGCCCCCGGTTAAAGTTAAATCAAAATTACATTATGATGGTTCCATGCAAAAACCATGTGAATAGGAGTACTTGGAATCACCAACTATAATCCATCCACGTGTAGGAATGTGTCTCTATATCAGCGCTATCTTAAAACCAGAAATCAAAGATTTAACTCAAAACCAATTTTTATCAAATCCTGGTTAATCACTAACTCTGTTTACAAAGGCTGAGATGAAAGAGCCAAACAAGCAATTTTAATGCACATATTCAAAAGTAATAGTGCAATGAGATAGTTTAGAGCCTCTCACGTTCAACCGGTGTTAACCGTACTTGGTTCCCGGCCGTCTTCGATTGTCATCTATAATTAATACCGGTGTCTGTCATTTGTCCTTCTACCGCGTCTATTATCTCGGAGACGGGTCGCGCATTCCTGAAACTGGTGGGTGGGTGCCCTTTGACCGTCCGAGAGACCCGAGTTTGTATTGGTTAGTGGATCAGAGGTCATCGGGGTCATTCAAGGTCAAGGAGGTCAAATGGGGAAATTTTGTGTTATGGACATGAAACTTGGCTGGTGGGGTCGATTACTGCGCGAAAATTTTAAAAGTCCTAAGACAAGGTCATCAGGGTTCATTCAAGCCAGGTGATCGCGAACCCAGGTGAATTGCAAAACCCGGGACCACCTATTCTACCATTTTTCGGTGAAATTTTTCAAGGCAGGCATTTAATGAACTAAACTCCCACAGAGCAACTTATCGTGCAAACCTGATAAAAAAATTAGTAGATCCCTGATTTTAATAATGTCCACATGAGCAAATCTCACTCAACCTTTCATCATATCTTTGTTTTGGATTTTAAAAATGAGTGAACTTTGTTAAAGCCAAATCTTTTGTTAAACAGCAACGATGTTGTCTGCCGTCGGGGTTTGAAATCATACGGCATGCAATGTAATGAAAGGTTAACATTTTGACCGGCAAGGTCACATGAGGTCATGACATGTCACCCCACCCTGCCCCTCCTTTCACACCAGTTACATCATCGTGCCCTAACGGAACTCATATGGCATGCAATATATTAGGGTTTAACATTTTGAACACAGACACACACACAGATACACAACTACACACGATACACAGACATCCGCCCGAGTCAACTCCCTATGTGCCTTCTCATTCTTGCAGATGGACACAAAAGTGTGATTCATATTATCACCAAATTCATGGACCACTGCTTTAAAAGGTGATAAAATCACAACTTCAGTGACACATTCTCACACATCCAAAATTGTATAGAAAATTACAGTCCTTCACCAAACTTGGTGTCGTCTGCCATTGGCGTTTGTTTTGTGATGGGGACAAGGTCACATGAGTCACCAAGGTTACAAGGCACCAACAAATGGGCAATCTCCTCAATGACCATTGTTTTGCAGGTATCATGAACATTGATCATTTATGTGGATACACAAAGCAATTTGAATCAAAATTCCCAATTTTTTGAGCCCTGACCTCTAGATGACCTTTGACCCACTTCATGCGCAGGGGTAACTGTGATGCATTACCCGGGTCCATCACATGCAGTACCATGCAAAAATGTGTGCTTGTATGTGGAAACAGTTACAATTATTTTTTTAAGTTAACATTTTTACCACAGACAGATTGCAGAGACAGACCACAACCAAGCAATCCCTATGTGCTCTCTTGCGACAACACAAAAAGAGTGTTTTGAGTCATCTTCACGGTATGGGGAAAAAGCACTTGGAAAGTCAAGATTCATATACCTTGGAATTCGCTGAGTTCCTGAGCGGCAGTTCTTCTGGCTTCAGCTAATGTGCTTGCTTGGACTTCTTCACCTGATGTTCCTGGGACCAATAAAAAAACAATAATTAGACATGATCGGTTTGCAAATATTGACACACATTGAAACAAAAAGATTCTGATGATTTAAGGGTGGCATCGAAATGAAGTCAGCACTTTGATAATTATGTACATGTGGCATGTACTATACAGGGTGACTCCAATAAAAACTTGTCCATGGTTATTTCATGTTGAAGTTTTCCCCGTCTTGTTCAGGGCTGGGGGGGGGGGGGGGGAGACCATATCTGCTTGATTTGGCTTGGGTATTTCATGCCTAAGAAAATTATGCTCTGTGACAAATCTGTTTGCTGACTGATTGTTCGTTGGACCATATCCTTGAGAACCCGTAACCCAGTCTTTATGATCATAAAATCCACAATCTCAAATTTAAAAAAAAAAATGGGAAAAATATCACTTCATTATGTGTTTAACTTTAAAGTTTTTTTATTGGTCACCTGTACATTTCATTTTAATGGCATAGGGCAACATTTTCGGAAAGTTTTGTTACATTTCATTCATCATGATGAATTAATTTTGTTCCAATATTTCTGTGATACTCACTCTAACCAGCTATTAGAGGTATAGACAATAATGCCAATTATTTTTAATATCAGGCTTCCGAGTGGTTACAAAGAAATCTTTATATTGTACAGTTTGGTAAAAGTGCCCGGATGCAATACAATATTCTTTTGAATATTGTATCGCATCCGGGCATTTTGGAACAACAAAAAAAAAAAAAAAAAAAAATGTGGACAAGTCTGTTTTGCTGACTTGTTCAGTGGACCATATCTTGAGAACCACTCAACCAAAATGAACAATTTTTTCAGGCAAGATGCTCACTTACCCACTCTTTATGATAAAATAAAATCCACAGATATCAAATTTAAAAAAGTGGAAAAATATCACTTTCATTTTGTGTTTAACTTTAAGTTTTTATTGGGTCACCCTGTACATTTCATTTTATGGCATAGGGCACTTATAATGGGAAGTTTTTTTACATTTCATCATGATTGAGTTAATTTTGTTCCAATATTTCTGTGATACTCACTCTAACCAGCTATTAGAGGTATAGACAATAAGGCCAATTATTATTAATATCAGGCTTCCGAGTGGTACAAAGAAATCTTTATATTGTACAGTTTGGTAAAAGTGCCCGGATGCAATACAATATTCTTTTGAATATTGTATCGCATCCGGGCATTTTGGAACAACATCAATGAAGAACAATCGTTCAGACTGTTTGATCAGACTCGCCAGTTGGACTACAACACTGTCAACGTAAGGTTTGGTTTGAGTCAGCCTGAAATTTAAATAATAATAATATTGAATTACTTTTTTCATATGATACACTCGCTAGAAAAAGTATTGTACTCGTCTTCAACTCATACAATATTTTCTAGCTCATGCAAGATATTCTTTTATCATACTAAAAGCCATTCAATATATATAAATATGTTTGCAGGTTTAAGGAGAAAGGTCTGTGTCAGGACTTATGTGGACTAAGATCCAACAATCCGACAAGAGCTGATTTCTTTGAATTTATTCCCAATAACAACAACAATAATAAAAAAAAATAAAGATTCTAAAGCATACAATATCCGCACAAAAAAGAAGCTCGCTGTGCGAACTTCAGACCAAGGTTGGAACGAGTCCTGATCGGACTCAATAGATGAGGATCAAGACTCTGACTCATTGCTTCGTGGCACTCGGACTCACGACTCTGGCCTGTGGACTCAGACTCAAAGATGAGTCCGGATGAGTCCGTTAAAATATTGACATGGCAAATTTCAACTTAATGAAAACAAAAATATTTAAAATGTGGAGCACAGAATGATTTGCACCAGAATTATAACAATGATGCCATTTGTTTGTCAAATTCTTCAAAAGTTGTTAGTCGAATTGGGAAATTATAGCTCAGAAAAATTGGAAGAATTTTCCAACAAATTTCAACAATATTGAAAAAAGTGAACCATTTATACTAATAAAATGGCCTAAAAAGGGTATTCACATACCATGAAGGTGAAAATGAGGACTATATTGGTGGCATTTGGGTTGAGAACCCGTCCCATTAAGTGTTATTACCTTTCCTCTCTCGAGAACAGTTTCATCCTGGCTAGTGTGTGCATGTGTTTTAAGTATTCACGGCGCCCGGTCCACCGTCTGCTGGGGAGTTCATCGGGTGAAAAGGGCAAACCCTTACTCTAGGTACTGCAGTATCCGGGTTGCACACAAAATGCTGAAATTGTTATAAGATCAATTAAATATTAACCAAACATTCCAAAAATTACTCTCAATTTTACTTTCCAAATAAGGTATGACTTACAAAAGAAACCAAGATTCAAGATCATTTATTTTCCATAATCATTTCAAAATACAAATGCAACAACAAAAATGATAAAAAAAAAAAAAAATATTGCTGTCCAAAAAAGTAGCTAATAGCGGATAAAAGAATTATGTAGATCAACTCTCGTGGCACCAGAGGAAAAGTTTTAGACAGCACGTCGATTATTGGAGAGGGGGCATAAAAGGAAAAACGTGCGTGGTTCACCGTTCATGAAACGAATTAAGCTAACATAATCTGGCCTTTCTTGTTAACTTCATTTTCACATGGAGAGTGCAAAGGACTTTTGGGTTCCTTTGTATCCAAAACACGAGGAAATCAAAAGTCACTAACATTTAACTCACCTGTTTACATTGAATACCACTGAAGCAAATACGATTAGTCCGAAGGTTTTGAAGTTAAATGTAGCTAATATGTGCTTACGTGACTTGAATGCTTTAAGTATCATTAGAATTGATTATCTGGTATCGTAGTTTATGTTTCAAGAGATTTAGAGTGGAATTTATCCACCCACTGACCATGCCCCTCATTCAAGGCCCATACCTGGAAAAGTACTAGAGGTAGAGGTGACACGATGGGGTTGAATCTACTATAACTTAAATGAATTCTAAAATGATTTACAGATATGGGGGGGGGGGGGGGGGGCGCTTAGGTTTTCTTTACGAGATTCCAAAGAAATAGGCCCGGTATTAGACTGAATAACCCAGGAGTAGCAGACATTTGTAACACATCTAATGTACAAAAGGTTTGAGTGATTAAAATATGTTGAACAGACTGACGGGACCCATGAAATGGATTCTTAAGTGCAGCCAAATGGGTGCCTTAAGGAGAGGGGGCCACGACCAAGTTTTGTACAGGGGTCAAATTTTTAAATTATTCCCAATCATTTTAAAATTATGCCATGTTAATTTGTCTAAAAACCACAAAGGTCATAACAGGTTATATTTTTGGAACTATATACAGCGAGGGTGCAGAAAGTCCGGAGCTGGGGAGCACGCTCCCAGGAAAATGGTTAAAGTCTTGAGGTACCTAGGGAGCCCTTGCATTTTGCCTCTGAGGAAAGAAACAACTTATGCACCCCTGATATACAAGCCTAAAGTTTCAGAGTTATAGGCAAAAAACATCAAAATCATAAAAACGGTCCAATTTCAGTTGACAGGGGTCAAATTTGTTAAAGTTTGGCTTCCGAATTATTCAAACACACAATTATGTTTTTTATTTATAAATCCTCTAAATGAAGCTATTTCCTTTCCCAATGTTGTACTGAACATATCCTTTTCCTTGAAGTGGAAAGCCCCAAAATACCATTTAGCCCCCCTAAAAGAGAGAATGACTCGACCAGTGACCCCGGTCACACCTGTCAACGACCATGACTCTTCCCATTCCCGTTTTGGGGTTGGGGGCCCATACCCCCACGGACGCACACAATATCATCTGGTGGGGCGTGCCTGGAAGCAGGAAGTCAACTTGGAAAGGAAATCAGGCCTTAGTTTGAGATGATTTATAATACTATGTGTTTTTTTGAATAAATCATTAACACTGAACTATTTCCTTTAACACCAATGTTGACTGGAAACCTATTCAATTACCCCTTTGAATGAATATTTTCAATCAACACAGACTCTGGGCGTCACTCAGTCACGGATGTGTAGCATGATATCTTCAGATAGAGGCGATAGATGCGTCAAAGGCTGAATCAAATACCCAAGCACAAACACACATGGAATCTAGATTCCAAAGTCAGGAAGCCCATACTCACCTAGACAGTGGAGTACACCAGGGGTGAGTAATCGACCTTAGACTTAATAATGTGTTTAATGACCTGGCCAAAGTTTTTTTGGAGGAGAGCCAGAGCACGAATCCCACCTAGAAAACCCAAGCCAAGGAATGGCGAGAGGAATGGCTCTGACAGAGACTGGATTGCGACTTATGCCCTGGACAAAGGCCCGAAGCACCCCACGGCAAAGGCGGAGAATAAGGCCATCACAGCCTTGCGAACAACTGAGGATCGGAGGGAACCAGAGAAGCGCAAGGCGGACCGCGTAAATGTCAAAGAAGCCCTAGCCACCCAAAAACCGAGGAGCGGGCCCCCTAAAGAGGGGGTCCGATCAGACAACCCCACACCAGAAGAACCCCACAGGGAGAGGCCCGGGTGATATAAGGTTGAGAGACTGAATGAAGGCAAAGGCCCCCCCCCGTGGAGGGCTGGGAGCTAAAAGACCGGACCCTGACCCGAGGAAGCAGCTACAGGAGACGGAATCTCCGCGCTAGTCCATCCGGGAAAGGGACCTGAAAGAGTAATAAAGGCGCGGGCTAGAGCGACGCCGCCCGACGATTGGGGGCTCGCCAAGAAAACTAACTACTCGCCGATAGAACTCATACCCCAAGAGGGAACTAGGTTTCGGGCCAAACAAAAACTGACGCCTTGCAGGAGTCAAAATGGATGACACCAACGTCACCGAAGGACGACCGAACAACCTAGACTGTGGTAGGCTTAGCTAGTCGACCGAAAAACCAGACAACGGGATTACGGAGACGGCCAACAAAGCCTCGAAATAAGCGTGTAATCCGGGGAGTCCCACCTCAGCCCTTCACAGCCAGGAGATGGAAGGACGCTTCGCCTCCGACTTGGGGTAGGACAGAAACCACCAAAGGAAAGACGAGGCAGACCCTCCGCATATACACCGGGAG
>JAMKCH010032951.1:0-24881 GCA_023653785.1 Ophioderma brevispina
ATTCGTTTAAATGTTGATATATATTTCAGCGGGACATCATTTTGAAGAATATATTTAATGAGGAAAGTTAACGAAAAACAAGAAATAAATTACGGTGTTTAAGATTAACGCATGGGGGGGGGGGCTCGTAGGGCCCCATCGTTTTTCAGCCGGTGTTTTAATATTTGAAGTTTATATTTTTTGTATTTGTCTAACTTTTAGTTTCGCTTGCATTGGGCAAAAAAAAACACAATTTCATGCTTGTCGTGTTTGCGTTAATTAGATGGGTCAACTAGGAGCCCCCCACCCCCTGCACTAACGGAAGTGCCCATGACAAAAAATGAAACAATCTTAATAGAGTTACTCGGATGATTTGATTTTCACAATGCATACACATGGACAGATACAAAGTTTAATAATTAATCAAAAATCTTGCAAAGTATACTAGGCCATTTGTACCATATATTTATATACATCATGTATTGGTTTAATGTAGAAAACCTATGGTAAATTATTCAATTAACCCTAGACAAAATAAAAGTCATGAAACATTTTATAGTGTGGTGTTATATGCCTCCATTTTTGATTAACTTGAAAAATATATTATTTTTCTCACTTTATTTGACAGAAAAGATTCTCACGGGAAAAGCACTTGTTTATATCAAAAGAGAGAAAGGGGAATACCCCTAGTTTGTTTATGCAAATGCCACCGTTTAGATTCCACAATAAGGGAAATGGGTAATTCCCCAAGGATGCTAACCTTAGAAACTTGTTTATGTTTTGAAGATCCAAAACATTGTAAGATCAGGGAATTTCCCCATAGAGTATATATGGAAAGTGATGTGACATGTGATTCAGGTTATGTTTATGCATGATGCTGTTGTAATGTCTATATTTTTTAGAATGGGATCTTTGTGAAGTCAGTATATATTTGAGATTTGGAGCTAAGTCTCAGCGTTCAGAGTTGCCATCAGCTATACGTATGGTTTTATAGCTAGTTTTATCTACAATATGGTAGATTCAAGGCCCACACGTGCCATGAGTTATTCTATTTTTTTTAAATCCATGTGAGCAAGTGCTGTAATTATTCTATGTCGTCTTTGAAGCCGAAAGTGCAGGGAATCCAATAGGATTCCAATTGTGGACAGACAGAAATCGTGGTGATTATCTTGAGCTGATATCTGTGGAATATTGTCCGTCCGAGGGACTTAGTAACCTTGTTCGTCTGAACTGCTGGACAAGTACCTTCAGACTAAGAAGATCCAATGGAATATTACCTGAGGATTTATAATTGTGACTTTGCTGATGTCATTTTGAAGTCTTCTCTGTGAGGACATTCATCGTTGAACTGCAACGCTTCGTGTGGACATTACTGGACATTCTTGGGAACCAATAAGTATAATATTGTGTGTAATGTGTAACCTTTAACTATATATATAATGATGTTTTGGACCCACCAAATTCTTGAACCAACTTACAAATCATTAAAAAAAGCTGTTATATTATATACAATTCAGTATCACTGTGCACAATCCATTTATTTGTGTTTGAAAGGTCTTTCTGACATTAGGCGGTACACGAACGTCATAACCGAATTGGATGCTCGTCCTTGGGAATTGAATTGAGATTAAAAAATTTGAGTCTTTGTTCAAAATTTACACACCACACTAAAAGTGTTATAATATTGAAAATTGTGGTCAAATTTTGGCATACAAAATTTTTGTGGTGTATTAAATGTACGAACCATTTGTTAGTTTGGTTCAAGTTCGTATATTGAGTTGTAGAGTACAATCACAATGGAGTTTGATAGTCACTCCAATTCTTAAAAAGCCATCCCTCATCCAAATGTTTTTGAAACTATAGAGCAATATCTTAACATACAATTCATCTCTAAAGTACTTGTGTGTCAATCGTTTCAACTAGGTACCAAATTATTTGCTCCACAAACAAACTCATGAACCCTTCCAGTCAGCCTATCGACAGGGCCACAGCACTGAAACTGCTTGCTCAAAGTTAAAATGATTTCATGCATGAGCTGGATGCGGTCGGGTCATCCTTGCTGGTCTTGTTAGACCTCACTGCAGCCTTCGACACCATTGATCACGCCACCTCATTTATAGACTTCGTACCATTGGGGTTTCGGACCAACCCTCAATTGGTTTCAATCGTATATGTCAGCACATAGCTCTGTCATTTGATTACCAGTCTTTCTGCTGCTGTTTCCCCCTTGCCTTACGGGCTGGCTCAGGGTTCCATTATGGGACCCTTGTCTTTCTCCATTTATACTTTACCACTTGGCAATATCATCCGTAAGCACATCTTTTCCATATCATATTTTACGCTGATGATACTCAGTTGTATACTGCCTTTAACCCCAGACGTGTCATGACCAAGTCATGCCATACTCGTCCTTCCAACATTGTCTCTTGATATTGAACGTTGGATGACTCATGCCAAGTTGAAGCTAAACATGGAGAAAACAGATTCCTTGTTGTGGGCTCATCCCACAACCTCAGATCTATTAAGACACTCAGTTTAGAGTTGGTTCTGCTACTGTTAACTCTGTAAAAGGGTTCGCAATCTTGGTATAATGTTTTGATAGCCAATGTCTATGGTCAGATCATAATGGGCAATGCCGCACTTAAACTATCAACTTAGAAATTTTCACGTACAGACGGGGTACCTTAATGAGGACAACTGCATCATGTTTCGAAGCTCTCGTGAGCTCCGCCTTGATTACGGAAACTCGCTGCTGGCTGGAATCACTGAATCTCAACTCCAAAATTCAACTCAATTCAAACAAAGTCACCCGCTGATATTGGAATACGCCGGCCGATCATATATCACCATATCTCGCCCGTCTTCACTGGCTTCCAGTCAAGCATTGCGAGTGAATTCCAAAGTTCTAGTTTTTATATTTCAGTGGCATAAAATACACACTGCACCTGCCTATTTGTCCTAACTCATATCACTGTACAAACACCCGGGATGTAACAAACGTCATCTTCGCTCCTCTAAAGATACCACCAGACTAAGTATTCCCAAAACCAAAAGAACTGTTGGCGATCATAATTTCTCTGTGTATGGTACCGCCTCTGGATCACTTCCCACCTCATCAGAAGGGCTCCGCATCACTTCATGTTTTTTAATTGAAAAAAGCCAATTAAGACTCCACCTGTTTTGAATTACTGTAATTTTTTTTTGTTGTTGTAAAGCGATTTTATCTGTGAAAAGCGCTATATAAATTCTCTTATGTATGTCTGGGGTTATAGATCTTTCTGGATCATAGCAAATAACTTGGGCGAAGTTTGATGAGCTGAGTTAAGCGGATTAAATGAACTAGCCAAGAATTTAGGACTTGCAGTAAACATGCTATGAGAAAAGCAGTCATCAACAATAGTTTGATTGAAAATTTTGGTCCAGGAAGATGTTTGGGATAGTTCGTTATTTGGATAAGATTCCAGGCACGTTCAAGAACAGGGCACAAGTGATGCCGTAAAATTGAAGACTGATCTAAAAAAAGAAAATGCAAATTGAATTGGAAAAAGAAAAGTTGCAAATGGAGATGCAAAACGAATTGCAACAAAAAGGAAATGGAAATGCAAAAGAAATTTAACAAAAAGAAAGAGCAGTGCACAACTGAAATAAAGGAAATTGCAGATTGCACAAAAGAGCTTGACGCTCATTTAAGTTAGAAAAAAAATTTTTGAAACAACAGGTTAGCTCGTCAGACTCTTCAAGCCCTCCATGGTTTTGATGCGCGAAAAATCTTCCCTGGTTCCAAATTTTCAGGAAAAGAAGTAGACAAATACTTCTTCCACTTTGAGAAATTGCCAATAGCTTGAATGGCCCCAAAAGGAGTCTTGGACCTTGTTGTACAGTCAGTTGTTCATTGTAAAGCCCCCGAAAATATATTCGGCATGTCTTAAGACAGATGTGTGATATGAAGAGGTTAAGAGGCAGTGCTCAAAGCATCTGAATTGGTGCCAGAGGCAAATCTATACAAAAATCAGGTCTTGTCAAAAAAGTATTACCAACCCATGTTGAATTTGCCCCGTGTAAAGGAACAAATGTTGGATCGCTGGCTTCTCCTCCAATAAGTCGGGGCAAAATTTTGGTCAACTTAGGGAGTTGATGTTAGTTGAAGAGTTCAAACAGTGTCTACATCCAGATATCAAACAAATCTGAGAAAAACAAAATTGACATTTGCGTGAAGCACCTAAAGGCAGATGATTATGCATTGACATCCCCAAATTAAGTCCTACTAAGTAGGCCTAGCCAAGAATTACTAGGTACAGACAATACAACAATAATCGGGTCTCACAAAGCGTCTCATGGTAGCACTCAGGAAGGAAAATCCCAGTCAGGTCCCATGAAAAGGGGAGTAAGAAGTAATGGTGCTAATCAAAGCATGGGATGGGACCCAATCACAGTTTACATGCAATCACTGTATGAAGCCAGGACATACAAGGTCACTGTGTTGGGCGATACATGGCTATCCACCCAAAAAGGAGGGAGCCAACAGTTAAGTCAAACCCAATAGGTTGTGCAGTTACTTTGATGTCAAAATTTCATTCTTTCTGTTCAAAACAAGAAATTCCACAAAGGGAATTGACACAGAACAAGTAAGGGATAACTTTAAGCCTTTTGTTTTGGGAGGGATTTGTGTCACTTTCGGGTGATAGTTTAGATCCAAAACCCTAGAATCATGCGGGGGGGGGGGGACACGTGCTGCGCGAGTTCCCCCATGATTTGGAAATATGCCCTTCCCTTTTGATATGGAGAGTTCCCAGAACTAGTGGATTGATTCAGGGGCTAGGTATGGATTGTATTAGTCTCCGCCTCTTCAACAAAATGAATTTGAAATCATTTTCTGGAACTGTCACATTGGTGTTAGACAAGACTCACCCAGTTAAAGAAGGGGTTATCCTGTTGTTGGAGAATGATTTGGCAGGGGAAGGTACTCCCAGTTCCCATAGTTTCCCAGGTGCCCTGTACAGGGGATACATTTGATGAGGACATATACATTTTCCAGCATGTGCAGTAACTAGGTCAATGACCAGAAAGCCTCACAGAAACAGTTAGCAGGTGATGAGTCCAAATACTCACACATATAGGAAAGAGCGTCGAGGATGACTTGGTCCCAAATTTAGAGATACTTTTCTCTCTCAAATTAAGTAATTTGCAGGTCATCTCCTCTTCATGGGAGACTAAATTCCCAATTAGTGAAAATCCAGCCCTGAGCACAATAAAGTGACAAGCTGTAAACAATAATGAATCCAGCCGCTGAGCTTGATAGAGTTAGGGACTGTAAGGAGACCCTTTAAGCCATGACAAGCTGGTAAATGAAGGCACAACAACGACCCAGCCACTAGGAAATTGGTGAAGAGGGCATTGGTCGCAACAGAAGCCGTCATTCCTGTATGGTTTCTACAAACAAAATGGTGTCCTCATGAGAAAATGGGCGGCCACCCGATCACTTGTAGTAAAGAATGGCAGGTCGTGCATCAAATTGTAGTGCCAAAGGTACCAGAGGGAAGTTATAGGCAATCGCCCATGATATCCCATGGCAGGACACTAGGTGTGAGAACAACACATGACAGAATTAGAGTCATTTTTGGTGGCCTACGCTCAGAAAAAGATGTGGTCTGAGTATTTAAAGACTTGTCACACATGTTGAATGGTGGGCAAGCCCAATCAGAAAAATCCTACTGCTCCCTTGCAACAAATCCCACATTTGATGAGCCATAGTAGGGTTAATAGATTGAGTAGGACAACTTCCCAAGAAGACCAAGTCAGGAAATCAGTATTACTGACCATCATGTGTGCTTCCACACGATTCCCTGGGGCTATACCCCTTGAGAAATATTAGGGCACAGAATTAGTGAAGCTCTAACTCAAAGTTTTTCACCCTAGTAGGGCCTTCAAAATCAATTCATTCTGATCAAGGATCAATTTCATGTCAGGTTTGTTCCAACAGTTCTGGACCAGTGGGAATTTCCCAGTACAGTTCTATCAGCCAACCACCCAACTCCCCAGGGGGCCCCTATAAAGGTACCACCAAACATTGAAAACAAATGATCAAAAACCTATGTTTTGATTTGAGAGGGATTGGGATGAGGGAGTTCATCTCCTGTTATTTGTCTGCTAACAGGGAGGCTGTACAAGAGTCATTAGATCAGTCCATTTTGAGTTGTTGTTTGGTCACAAAAGTTAGGGGCCACCATTGAAACTACTGAAAGAAAGTGGTTGTGTGAAAATCCTAATGTGAAGTTGTTAGACTATGTGTCTCAATTCAGGCACATGCTCCAAAGAGCCACTGAAAATGCCAAACAAAATCTCCAAACAGAGTCAGGCAAAACTAAAACATAGGTTCAATGACAAAGATGCCAGACCAGAGTATTCAAACAGGTGACAAGTCTGGCACTTTTTCCAAACACGGCATCCTGTGCAAGGCCAATATTTTGGACCATATGAGATTGAGACAAAGTGGGAGACCTTGATATGTGATCAAAACACCATGTAAACGTAAAGTGGCGCCAATCATGTCACATAATATGCCTCAAAGAGTATAATGAAAGAGATGATGAAATAAAGGCCTGTATGTGTAATGTCATCTGAGTTAGTGAATGAGTACAAATGATTACAATCACAGAGTCAGAAAACTGAACAACCACACTGTAACCTGAAAATGATTATGGATGTCAAATTGCAATCTGACATACTTGCCCAATTTAGGCAAGAAATTAGGTCACCTCCCACAAGGTCAACAAGGTGAATTGAAAGAGTTTAATTCATTAGTGGGAAAACATAGTTCCTGATGTACCCGTGAGACCACATGTCATAACCAGGCATAGAAATGTGGGGACTCCGATCCTATAAACACCCATCCTAAGGGTGAATCCAATCAAGTTGCACATTCATCCATGAGGTGACATACATGTTAGTCAATGGAATAGTAGAGCAAAGCATTAGCGAATGGAGTCCCCCCAGTGTATTCTGGTTCCCAACCTGATGGTTCATTTTCGGTTTTGTCACAGAGTTCGAAAAGTCAACCTCTGTTCCAAAACCGCCTCATATCCTATCCCACGGATTGATGATTGCATAGATAGATTTGGAAATGCCAAATTTGTTAGCAAATTTGATGTGTTGAAGGGTATTGCAAGTTCCCTCACTTGCACCGTGCCAAAGAAATTTCAGCCTTTTGTACGCGCCGATGCCTATCCAATACAAAAGACTGGCATTTGGTCTCAAAAATTCTGCTTGCACATTTCAAGATTATTGAACAGAGTAAAGTTGCACAGACATAGAAAATTGTGAAGCCTATTTCGATGATCTCCTGTTGTACAGTGAAACATGAAGACCAGACATGAGAACCGCTCCATCAATTGTTTAGAAATTATCTCAACAGGTTTGACTGTGAATCTGGTTAAAAGTGACTTTGCCATGCAGTGGTCACATACTTAGGGCATTTTGTAGGACAAGGACAAATGAGGCCAATCACTGCAAAAGCTAAAGCAATTGAGAAATTCCCCACACCACAAAGCAAAGAGATCTCCATGAGATTCTTAGTAGGCGGGTATTACAGAAAATACTGTCCAATTTCTCAAAACTGCGTGTCCACCCCCCTGACCAACCTTCTGAAGAAAACGCAAAATTGGTCTGGTCAGAGCAATGCCAAAAGCGTTGAGAAATCAGTCTATTTTGATGAATGCAGTTTAATTGCGCCTGACTTTCAGAAAACAATTCAGTTGGCAGTTGAGCCATTGATGTAGGCTGTGGTGGAGTTCTCATCAGATGAAAATGATGTAGACACCTGTATGTTATGTCCTAAGAAGTTTGACAACAGAAAAACTACTTCACATTGAAAAGAATGTCTTGCAAATCGCTAATGTTCATTGCAAAATGTTTGAAGTGTACTTGAGTACACCATGCACCCAGTTTCTAGTGTACACGGAATCACCACCCGTTGACTTTCATCCACAAGATGAAAAACAGAATCAAGACTTGTTAGGTGGAGTTTAACTCTACAAGAATAACAGCGGACATAAGACTATCAAAGGAAAAGAAAATGTCTTGGCAGATCCCTTGTCCAGAGCTGCCTAAATTTTGTCAGAATTTAGTAGTACAATTATGTAATATAGACTAAGGCAGCATGCAAAACATTATAATAAAAAGTGTAAACTTTTTATTTTTTTTATCTTTTTTATGTAAAATTAACCACAAATGGTTAAAGGTATAAGCCCAGATTTTGGAAACTTTTCAATTTCATTCAAATTTTCTTTTTAAGGGGAGGATGTTATATGGCCTCATTTTTCTGATTAACTTTAAAAATATTATTTTCCCTCAATTTTATTTGAGAACGATTTCTACGGGAAAAGCACTTTTTTACTATAAAGACGAAAGGGGAATACTCCTAGTTTGTTTTATGCTAAATGCACCTGTTTAGATTGCACAATAATGGGAGTGGGGAATTTCACAGGATGCTAAACTATAAACGTGTTTGTTTTGAATAAACATTTGTAATCAGGGAAGTTCCCCATAGAGTTTCTATATGGAAAGTGATTGATTCAGGTAATGTTTATGCATGATGCTGTTTGTAATGTCTATTTTTAGACTGGGATCTTTGTGAAGCATATATATTTGAAGATGATCTACGTCTCCCGCGGTCAGCAGTTGCAAATCAGCTATACAGTATGGTGGTATTGCTAGTTTATCTACATTAATGGTAGATTCATGCTCCACACAGTTGCAGGATTTATTATATTTTAAATTCACATCCATGTGAGCCGAGTTCGTATTATTCACTGGTCGTCTTTGAAGCCGAAAGTGCTGGGAATCAAAATAGATTCCAAATTGTGGACAGATAGAAATCGTGGTGATTATCTTGGCACTGATATACTATACTGTGGAATATTGTCGTCGCGGGACTTATGTAACCTTGTCGTCTTAAACTGCTGGATAAAATTACCTTCGTCTCAGAAGAATTCCAATGAAATAATTACCTGAGTTTATAAGTATGACTTTGCATTCTGTCATTTTGAAGTCTTCGCTGTGAGGACATATCATCGTTAACTGCAACGCTTCTTGTTGACATACTGGACATTCTGAGGAACAATAAGTTTAACAGATTGTGTGTATGTTGTAACTTTACTATATATATATGATGTTTTGGACATAACCAAAATTCTTGACCAATTACAAATCATTAAAATCTGTTTATATTATATAAATTTCAGATCACTTGTGCACAAGCTCATTTATTTGTGTTTGAAAGGTATTTCCTGACCTTAGGCGTACACGAGAACGTCATACATGTGCTTATATTATTATTCTTCACCAATTACAGCAATCAGCACAGGTCTAGGTGAAGCAATCGCCGTAGATAATACAGAAACGAATTAGTGTCCTTTTTCGCACATTTTAAAACGCAAATTAAAAATTAATTATTTTGCCCTATTTTTTCTTACTTAAAATTTTTTAAAGTTTTATTTTCTTTTATTGCTGATGTCTTTGAAGCCTTCTACTGTGCTAGATTTCATCTAAAAGTCCTGTGGGAAAGTGGTTATATTCAAGGGGTTCCCTAGGAATTCCCCTATTATGCACTAACGGAAGTGCAAACCTTATGCAGTTAAGTGTTTAAAGTTACAGGGATCCACAAAAATGGGCAAGGCAAACGCACTCTCGTTAGAGGTGAAAGAACTAAAATAGTGGACGTGAAATTTTGCATTTGTGTCATTATTAAACTTGCTTTAAATCGGTTTACAGCCTACTATTTGGTTGTTGCAATCCAGAGATATGGCTAATATTCTAAAGGGAGGGTGAATACCAAATTGTTCACTTTTTCACAGAATGGGATTACTTAACACAATCGATCATGCATGTTGATAAGGCAACATTATTGATTCGAAAGAATTCATCCATCACAAAAATATAATCTTTTATCTTTGTTCTCGTTACTCTGTTACTATCAATGTATCTTTGTCCTCAGTAACCATTTTAAATGACTTCCTAATAAGTATAGAAATAACATAAGCACACTACCATTGAAAAATGCAATATATTATCTGATAATGTCTACATATCTTGCAAAAATAATTCCACATTTTTTAATGAGTTCTCGAAAAAAAAACTGTTCTTGAAGCAATTTAAAATACAAATAACCATATTTTATAATAAACGAAATTTGCACATGACTAATTTAATATGGGACCTCTTTTCTATGTGGCCGAGACCGCAGGTTTCTGAGGTGAACTATGAACATTAAGCCATCAACCTATATCAACAATAATATGCTCTTTTACTTGTATGCCAATCTATGAAAAGTGCACAATTGGGTTCGCAACCCTCTCTTAGAATATTATCCATATGTCTGGCTCGCAATCGGCAAACCAAATTGGATGTTGTAACGGTATTCTAAAGCCAAGACCCCGGGGGGATCATTCTCATAGACAAGGTGGTATCATCCGTGTCCAAGACTTCACGTTTTTTTCATGATCAGGTACGCTACGTTACGTACGTGAAAATGGTTAAAAATCAACCAAATCAGAAAAAGGGTTATAATGCTAAATGAGACTTCCGCATTTTGGGTCCATCTTTCAATTCACAATTAAAAAAAAATTGTAAAATTGTTTCCGGAAGTCTGTACTTGCCGTCAAACCTGTGCTTTCAAATCCCTAAATTTCCCAACTTTACCGCGCTAACGCGCGTAGAAACCCACACATGATTTTTAGTACCGCCCTCTTTGTTTGAGATTGATAAATGACGACTCCTTTTATGATTGCCTGATTGTGTCGCGATACCAAAATTGTCTACATCACCTACCCATAAACGGACAATTTATTAGCAATTAAAACTCAATTTATTTAAATGTCAGTAAATTCTAGGTTTATGAATTTTTCTTAAACTAACATTTGGGACATAATTTGGGTGCATAAAATGCCGATTTATCATTGCGCTGCAAATGCGGAAATAAGTGCCGAAAATAACGATCTCTAAATGCGATTTCCTCCCGGATCCTATGACCCATATAGAAAGGTCTTGAAAACTAAATATCCCGAGGTTTCGAGCCACCCCGTGCCGCTTATGAACTCTCCATGAACACCTTTAATTTTATGTTTATTCAAATAAATCCTTACATGCATGAACTATAATTATACCGCCGATCATTGGCCTATATGCATTTTAAAGTCAACCACTAAATATCAATTGTTTTTATCAAATTTGCATGAGACAAATTTTTTTCGAAAAGCAAACATTGCTTGGTATGGGTTCGCGCGAGAGGAGACATCGGCACCCATCCCGCGTCATTTAGAATATGAATTCTCTGTGACACTTTAACCCTCAAGTCTGTTTTACTTTTGTAAGCCCATTTAATCATACCTATATTTGCTATAGTGAATCACTTACAAACAAATGCAATTCAAATTGATTTCTATCAATTCGATGAAAATGTGCTTGGAAAGGGAAGATGCCGCTTGCATTTAGCGCAATGGCCGCTCAGCAGCCATATCGTCGACCTTTATCGACTAGTCGGGCCGCCGCCCTGAGAATACGCCCCTGGCTCAAATGCATTTCCTTTTTTTTCTCTTTTAAATACCTTTCCTCGGATATATCCTGGCTGAAAAATTAACTTTCCCCTATATTTTCCTAAATTACACGCAAGTGCAGACAAGCCTCTCTAGTGTGCAAAAAGTACACTGAAAGAATATGGTTTTTAGTTTTTTTACGTTAAAGGGGTAATAATTGCATCAATTACTTGCTTAGGGTAGGGAGAAGATAAATACTTGTTTAGGGTATGCAAAATTGCGCTACTGAAACTTGTTTAGGGGCGAAAATTCCATAAGTACTTGTTTAGGTAGCTAATTGCGCTGGTGATAGGTGTTTAGGGGTGAAAATTCAAGTTTCGAAAATACGTATTTAGGGTGCTTTTTGTGATGGCTGGACCGGATGATAAGCCCTTGTCATTGAGAAGTGGCCCCCCGGGGGCCAAGACCTTACTTGGTGATATGATGTAAAATAACTCATTATTTGATTTTCTTCACCTTCAACGAGGGCGCTTTCGCTTTGAACCATTTTTGTGGACACCCGGGTATAGACCTCTAAAACATTTTTAGATTATGAAACATTCAAATTACA
The DNA here is from genome assembly GCA_023653785.1 of Ophioderma brevispina. Classification (NCBI taxonomy): domain Eukaryota; kingdom Metazoa; phylum Echinodermata; class Ophiuroidea; order Amphilepidida; family Ophiodermatidae; genus Ophioderma; species Ophioderma brevispina. Next base: position 12,118 of record JAMKCH010032951.1, read on the forward strand.
TTTTATGTATTTCATGAGCTGATTTGTGATCAGTTTTTGCCGCAATATTCATTGTGTGTTGCAACATGCAGAATAGTATTAATTTTATATAACAGGCAGTACAATATTTGTGTTCCCTGACATATTTACACGTGATTTTTTTTTTTATTTTTCTACAAAAAACGCTTGGTTGATTTCTTTCATTCAAATCTACTCCAAGGAAAACCAAAACACTCCCATATATTTAGCAAAGTACTGATGAATCAACCCATTAAGTAAGTTCGCTTTCACACAGTTACTCGCTCGTCAATAGACGGTGACAAGGACAAAGTGTTTTTTTAAATACGTTAAATTTAATAACTTGCGACAAATTAGTCGTTCTCAATCCAAGTTTTTTTACCAAAAAGAGTGTTTTAAAATGTTTATATTCCATACTCTAAGTGTATGCTATATATCAATTCGCTATGATGGCGTTCGCGCTTGACTTGGTTAACATAGCTCGAGCGGCCGCTAAGTTAACCAAGTCAAGCGTCAAGCCTGTTATTTTCACGAACGCCATCTAGCTCATTGATTATCTATATCATACCTTTAGGAACAACATCCGATTATCTTACACTTTGGAATGAGCTGTGTAGGTTACTATATCTTTAATTTGATTTGATTATTTTTAATTAATGCAGCAAAAAGTTATATCTCGAAATCTCCGAATCATTTTTACAAATAGAAGTAATGAACAACATAATAATTCGTCCCATAATATCTCAAATAAACTACTCGACTCCTGGCACATATCAATCAGCGTCGCTGGTAGTTGACGTTACGTTTGTGCATCGCTGGCATCAATGATTGGAACACACTAGCTTACCTTCTGGAATATTATTACTCTCTGAGCATTCAAAAGTCTCAAAACCCTATTTATTTTTTATTGTTATTTATTATTATCTCTGGTTCAAATGTATTCCTTCATTTTGTATGCGCAAAAGTGTTTTTGTAGTTTGATAGTAGTATTAATAGTATTACTTTTTTGCCAAACCTATTATTCGTATATTTACCTTTACCGGTAGTTATTGAAGGTACATTTCGTATTTCTAGATGTTCTATTTTTTATGGTTAACTAGATAAGGCTTTTCCTAAAATTTCAGTTGATTACGATGTTCCGTTTTGGTGTTATGAGCATATGTGTGTCCCATACGCTACTGTCTGTAATTTCTCATTTCTGTCCGTTTACGACAGAATATACACAATTTATCCAGTACAATTTCTTACAGAGACGATCGAAAGGGCGTCATTTTAGGCATAGACATAGAACAGTTTAGGTGATACAATGAACTCATCGTTTTTAGGTAAGTCGGGAGAAGAGGCTGGGAATCACTAATACCCCTTCAATACAGGCTGATTCAAAACGAAGTTTACTCAAATTTGTTGTAGTTTAGTAAAAAAATCTGCAACGAATTCATTGTAATATGTCATTCCAAAGAGCAGTTTCGGATTATCTAAATTAAAAAAGAATTTTTGAATTTGCTCATGCTAAACCCGAGTTATACTAATTTGAATAAAACCACCCATTTTCTTGATTGCACACATCTGGGTAACTTGCATTAGTTTCTATAGACACCAAATCAATAACGCGTGAAAAAAAGCCTCCATTGATTTTCAACTTTCTTTGTCGAAATGAAAGTTTTACTTTATTTCATACTCAAATCCATCCATCAAGAGCAAAAATTCAAACTCTGACAATTTGAAATGATATCTAATTTTTAATCTCGCCAGCCTCTAGCACTGCTTCCTCTTGGTAGGCTTCTCTTTATAAGAAATATTTCAATGCATGTTTTGCAGTTGTTAATTGCAGAAAGATTTTGCGATGAAAAATAATAGTTATATTATACATTGCTTGATGACGATAATTAAGTTCATCGTTCTATAGTCATCAAGTAATGTATAATAGTTATATTATACATTGCTTGATGACTATAGAACGGTGAACTTAATTATCGTTTGATTTGTGGTATGTAGTATGATTGTAGTAGCTAAACTATCATTTTTTACAATAACAGTTGCAAACCAATGGATCTGTCTTGTACATACTTTATTGATTTGGTGATGGTGTGAATAGAAACTGATGACCCAGATGTGTACAGTCAGGAAAATGGGTGATTTTATTTAAATGAGTACAACTTGGGTTTGGTATGTGCAAATTTAAAAATTCTCTTTTAAATTTAGATCTTCAAATATTGCTCTTATCAATGATATATTACTGTACAGAAAATTCCTTTTAGATTTTGTACTAAACCATGAGGAAATTAAGTAAACTTCTTTTTGAATCACCCATATGTCTCTCCTTTCCAGGTGTCATAGATTATGCCTCCAGGCGAGACAAGATGTTTATAATGTTAGGATTTCTATTGAAGAAGGTCTGTCTTATAGAAGACAAGTCAGCTAAGTGACATTTTTACACCGTATGTTGTATTTACTTTTTTATTCCCGCAAAATATGGAGGTTCTCGTCACGATGATGTTGTTATTTTGTAATGCACGTTTCGAAGAAGATTTTACGACAATATAACTTACAACACCACATGTGTTACGAAAGAGGAAAAAAACCTTGGACTCCTACGCCCGTAATAATATTAATCCCGTCGAATCTACCTACACAAACAGTTAATAGAGAGCTTCGAATTCTGTAGGAGCATTCATAATTCACATTACAAGCCTTTCCGATCTTTTAGTAACTGTTGATGGTTTAGCACTCAACTGGATAATATCAATATCCTCCGAAAACACGATTACCGGATAACAAGAGCACCTCTGTCGTAGCCCAGCACCTTTTAGAGCGGTTTTTAAGAAAAAAATAGCGCGAGCTGAACAACACGACAAGGTCTCTCTAAAGTAGGAACTTATCAAAGTCATATCTGTATTATCTGTATCCACGTTCTCCCCCAAATTGATTGAATACTGGCGCTTAGTTTCCTGTCGAAAAAAAACAAGTCTCAAGTGCAAGTACGCTCTGAAATTTGGTAATGAAATGGATACATCAACACCTGACATCCGGTTGCTTGGGATGAAAGAGGATTTCACAAAATTTAGGTAGGGTTTACGTTTTTTTTTTTTTTTTTTTTTTTCTGGACTTGAGTTAACTCCAGAACCTTCTAAACCTTTCTAATGAAATCACTAAGGTTCTAGACGCTTCTCCGGTTTTCTGTTTTCTTCTGAGATCTTCTGGTTCATTCTATTTGCTTCACACACACCAGTTATGCACACAAACCAGGTTTATTTTAATATAATATTTTTTAGACTAATTTATAATATTTTATGTGCTAATTTATGACTTAATCCTACTCAAAGTGAAATAAATCACTGCAAATTCTTTGGGCCTGTAACAATGTTATATTTACTTTTTTATTCCCGCAAAATATGGAGGTTCTCGTCACGATGATGTTGTTATTTTGTAATGCACGTTTCGAAGACACGTTTTTTACGACAATATAACTTACAACACCACATGTGTTACAAAAGAGGAAAAAAACCTCGGACTCCTACATCCCGTAAATAATATTAATCCCGTCGGATCTACCTACACAAACAGGTAATGAGAGAGCTTAATTCTGTAGGGATCATTCATAATTCACATTACAGCCTTTCCGATCTTTTAGTAACTTTTGATGTTTAGCACTCACGATAATATCAATATCCTCCGAAAACACGATTACCGGATAACATAGCACCTGCTGTCGTAGCACCTTTAGCGTTTTTAAGGAAAAATAGCGCGAGCTGAACAACGGCAAGGTCTCTCTAAAGTAGGAACTTATCAAAGTCATATCTGTATTATCTGTATCCATCCACGTCTCTTCTCCCCCAAATTGGATTGATACTGTACGGCTCTTAGTTTTCCTGTCGAAAAAAACCAGTCTCAAGTCAAGTACGACGCTCTGAAATTTGGTAATGAAATTGGATACATCAACAGACCTGACATCCGGTGCTTTGGGATGAAGAGGTATTTCAAAATTTAGGTAGGGTTTACGTTTCGGGACAGACGCAACGTGATAAGCGTGACTGTCTAGGGGCGTAGCCATCCGGGTCTTTCCGAGGGGCATGTTCCCGGTCATGGCAAAGAATGTCCCGATCGTAGGCAAAATGTATCGATTGTCAAGGGCGAAATTTCAGACAAGGAGCATTAATATTCCGCTTTTCTTCCCCCGTTTTCCTTAAAACTATTTTTCGACGTTGGCACTTGACAATTTTGATTACTTATTGATATCACACATACGTAGAAAAGTATTAAGACTTCGAAAACAACACTCGATGTTTGTGATGTTTACCCTACACAAACAGGTTATGATATTTATTTCAAGCGTTAATTAGATCGAGAAGTATTATGCACTCTTCCCACTAACAATCTCTTATCACAACGGAAATTCATTTTCCCCCTCTCTAATGTTCTACATTATCTAATTGAAAGAATAAAACTAAACTTAAAGATCAATGCATTTTAGACCATAAATTATCAGATGTTTTCCAAAGTCTTGAGACAGCACAGTCCCATCGCATCGTGATATAATAATAATAATAATAACGGAGCTTTATATGGCGCTCTACAAAGCACACAGCGCCTCACAATTATATTACGCCGCCTTCACTAAATCGTCACGATATCACATCATTTCGCTTCATTTAGGTGGCTGCTCGAAGACTGCCGTACAAGCGTACAAGCCTATCAGCCGTTAGATCGTAATTCCCCATAGCAGCTACCCATATTTCGCTTGGGTGGAACTAGGCAATTGATACTATAGTGCTTGCCCATGCAACAACACGTTGACCATAGTGGGGCTCGAACTCACGATTTTCAACGGTTCTATTGATCACGAGTCCTGAACTTTTCGCTTATACCACAAACGCGCGTCTTAGTAGTGGGGATGGCCGCATTCAGTTCCTGGGCACTTTTGTCACCCAAATTCATATAATCATTAGCTTGCCATGCTGCAATTACAATCTCCTCTTTCAAGTTTCCCTGGTTGGCAATTTTTAAAAATGACGTATCCTCAAAAAGAAAATCTCCCTTATTTATTTTTAATTCTTTTTAGGACTCTTCTTTTTTTTAGGATCATCTTCCCGGGGGGGGGGGGGTGGTTCCACGCACCAAGTCGACTTTCCTTTGGTGCGCCAAAATGCCAAAAGCTCGGTAACAAAAGCTTCAGTCGGCTTCAGTTATTATTCTCATCTTTTGCGATCATTTTAGTGAAAAACAAATGTGAAGGTACGCGGATGGTTGCCACCCGAGAAAAGTTTAATGTACATCTTTGAAAAAAAAATATGCGTTTATGCGTTTATGTATAGCTATTCAATTGTTATCATTTAGAGCTAACAATGAACAAGAAAATCCGATATTCATACCCTTTTTAGCGGAAAACTGTTTTTTTTACCTATTTTCGGTTGAAAATGCCAATTTTGCCGAATCGCCGACTTTATGACGTCATTGTGACACCATACTAAGTATGTTGGTACTTATTTTTGATACCAATAGAAAGAAAACGACCATAGCTATCCACGGGTATCAAAATCATAAGCATCGGGTGCTTTATAACGAATTCCCGAGGGTAAACTATGTTAAAAAAGGCTTGGCAAGATGAAGGTTAAAATAATTACTTTAGTTATGTAACTTTTGAGAAGATTTCTAACATAGAAATTACCTAAAGCCTTGTTTATTTTTTTTAAAGAGAAAAAAAACATGAATTCCCATAATTGCTACAGGAAAGTGACGTTAGGTTTGAATGCTGAGTGACCTCTACCATAAATAACTAAAGGTTTTCCAGTAGGGTGCAAGTATGATTGGCAAAATAGTGAATTTCCGATCGGATGTCATTAGTTGTGTTTTTCCTAATTAGACAAGTATGTGATATAATCGTCTAGTGGTAGAAGGGGTGTTCGTGCCCCCCCTGAATAAACTTCTAATCAATGTCACTATACCAGAAAAAATGCGTAAAAACGATTAGCTATTTAAAAAATAAAAAAGTGTCCCACGTATCATTTTTATGCAAATTTATGCAAATTAGTATCGCCATTACAGAAAAATACAATTTTCGATATATCTCAGCCCATACTGTTGATAAATGACAAATAATGTGACTGAACCTATGTTTTCGAGGGTCCAAGATCAAGATGGAACCATTTTGAAAATTACCAATGTCCCCATGATGACGTAATTGCAAATTAAGGGTCGCCATTAGCTAAAAATACAATTTTCGATATATCTCAACCAATACTGTTGAATAAATGAACAAATAAGGGGACTGGACCTATGTTTGGAGGGCCAAAGATCAAATGGAACCATTTTGAAAATTTTTAAGTTTTGTATTTTTTTGTGGTATTTAAATTAGGGTTGCCATTAGCCGAAAATCCATATTTGGTCTATCGTGGCCAATATTCCACATTGACTGCCCACAAAAGATGACGAGACCTATGTTTTTAGGTCGAGGATAATTGAAAAGGCACTCATAAATTATGGTTTTATTTGGCATTTAAAATGTTCACCTGCAAATACTAAGACTATGCAAACTAGTGCGCTTCAATGTCGATAGTCTCGTTTTGTAGGTAATTATAAGAAACGGACTGCCAGTAATTTAGACTCTTAATATACTTTAACCTTCTCTTAAATTCAAGGTATGGATGATACAAGACTAATGCGAGACTAAGATACTGTTGTTGTTTATCATGCCGAAAATCAGATATCCATATTGTATCATGGTAATTTTAAACCCTCCTATATTAAAGAAACTACAGGAGAAAAACACTTGGCCAAAGACTGTTTCTAAATCATCCCAAAAACAAGATTATCAACATTTTAGACTTAAAAATCGTACTGTAGACAAATTACTTTTAAAAAGCATTAAGCAATGTAGTGAGTTTTTCACCCTCATAAATTTAAATGAACTGCAGGAGAAAGATTGGAGCAGCTTCATATGGAATGACCTCTCTGGCAATCATATAAGTCCGCCAATATCGCATGCTATCAGTCCGTGATCAGATACCTACTGTTATCATCAAAACTATATCTTGAACGAGTTGGATATCGTCGTCTGTTGGGAGATAATACACAACCGGAACTACCGACTTCACAGAGGCATCGCCCCCCCTTTTCGAAGATTGTCCTTCCGGTGGTGGACCCCATCTTCCCACCAAGAATTTATTGTTCCAGACAAAGTAGAGATTAAAGCGTTACCCACAAAGCCCCTCAATTCTAACTCCACTGGAAGAGCAAAGGAGTTACAGCCCAGAAATGTCTGGTTCAACTTTTACGAGTGTCCAGATTTCGCTCATCCTTCGTAATATCCCTCAGTTTCTCCTTAATCCATCGACCTTCCTGGGCCTCTAACACAGTTGACACATAGAACTGGCATCATCTGAGAATTCCATACCTGCTGACCATATCCAGTTCCTCTGCATGGTAATAGCTGTAAAGGATGACTTAGGGATAAGTGCAGTTTAAACATCTATGGGCAACCTGTACCGTGCAGTGCCATAGGGCACTGAATCGGTCTCATGATATATATGTTCCAAAGCAAGCATCTCACCATGATTGTGCACCGGTTTGGCCACTCTGACAGTTCATGATTTTGTTTTGGGAGTTTTTTAAAAACAGCCCTGGTCACGGCCTTGGTCAAATAATCAACATAGGACTCACTAGACCTCAAATTATGTCAGACAACATTTTATTCCACTTGGAAAATGGATACCTTGACAATCTCTACTAATGTCCATGGCAGCAAACATTGTCCAGTGCTGGCAGGGATCACGATACAGCACCAAGTGCAAACGGAATCGAAAGCCATAAGACAATTATTCCGCCGAGGGGTCATATAAGTTGGCAGGGTCAGCTGTAGGCACTCTTGAAAGTCAACAAACCAGAAATCCCCCTCCACTTCACTCCACACGCATTGGCCCAAGTTTCCTGATGCTCATCATTCACACCATTTTTTGAGACTGACACGATCTATTATATAACTACATATGCAAGAATATTTTGTATGGCCTTTTTTATCAGGTTTATTGGCAAGCAAGGCAAGGTGCCTTGCCTGGATCCCATGCCTGGATTAGGAAGCCTTCTCCTCTGCCACTGGACTCCCCACCCAAAAATCATAACTCATAGGGGTCTATGGACTCGTTGAAAGCCTGCAAAATATCGCAACACATTGACACATGTCAATGTTTCCCAGAGTGTACGTCAGAAACAGTTATTCCCAAACTGCAACTGCATACTTTTTATGGTGTGATCTACCTTTGTAAAGGAGATAATGGTCTTTCATTGGGTCCTTCTGTAGGCGTTTCAGTTTCTCAGATCACTACTTTTCGTTTTCAATCAACACACACACACACACACCTACTTACAAGAGCACACACCACACACAAAAGCAAGGGTACAAAGATACAGCAAGATCTCACTCGCTTTGAAGAGATGAGATCCAATGTCCTACAAAACTTAACAAATACTTTCTGGTTGGCGCTGGCATACGAACATAGTCGTTCTATTTGCCTCTTGATTTTATTCTACAATATTGATTGCACATGACGGATGCGTCGAAGACCGAAGAATCCTTTTCACATTTTCCGGACGTTTCTTTTTGGCTTGATTTCAACATGTCACTGTCTAGGTATGTGGAACATTGGCCAAGATATACCCAAAATAGATTTTTAGCTAATGCGGACCCTAATTTGCATTTTATGTCATCATGGAATAAGATAGGGTTAGGTAATACTTTGGCCTCAAAACATAGGTCAGGTCACCTATTTGTTCATTATCAACAGTATGGTGAGATATATCGAAAATTGTATTTTTAGCTAATGGCGCCCCTAATTTGCATAGTACGTCATCATGGGGACATTTGGTAATTTTCAAAATGGTTCCACTTGATTCTTTGACCCTCAAAACATAGGTCCAGTCATATTATTTGTTCATTATCAACAGTATGGTTGAGATATATCGAAAATTGTATTTTTAGCTAATGGCCCCGCCCCTAATTTTGCCATATTACGTATCATGGGACATCTGGTAATTTTCAAATGTTTCCTCCACCTGGATCATTGACCCTCAAAACATAGGCCAGTCATTCTATTGTTATTTATAACAGTGTTGGTTGACGATATATCGAAAATTGTATTTGTAGCTAATGGCGCCCCTTAATTTGCATATTACTCATCATGGGGCCATCTGGTTAATTTTCAAAATGGTTCCATCTTGATCTTGACCCTCCCAACCGAAACATAGGCCCAGGAACCTCATTGTTCATATTCAAACAGTATTGGCTGAGATATTATATCGAAAAATTGTAGTTTTGTAATGGCGACCCTAATTTGCATATACGTCATCATGGGGATATCTGGCTAATTCAAAATGGTCCATCTGATCTGACCCTCATGAACATAGGTCCTGTCACCTTATTTGTTCATTTAGCAACAGTATTGGCTGAGAAAAATCGAAAAATTGGATTTAAGCTAATGGCGACCCTAATTTGCAATATTACGCATCATGGGGACATCTGGATCTCAAAATGGTTCCATCTTAATCTTTGCCTCGAACATAGTACAGTAACCTCATTTGTCATTTATCAAAGGATGGCTGGATAGATCGAATATGGATTTTTGCTGTTTAAAAAAATGGGGGGGGGGGGGCCGATACTAATTTGCAGTAAATTTGACTAAAATGATTTACGTGGGACACTTTTTGATTTTTTTAACATAGCTAATCGTTTTCACGCATTTTTGCTGATATAGTGACATTGATTAGAAGTTTCTTTCAGGGGGTGCACGAACACCCCCTTCTACAATAGGATATATAGCATAATTTTCAGAAATTAACTTAGCAGGTGTGGAGTGATGAAATGGGCTCTGTCACAGATAAGTTTTGGCAGTAATTTTATGATCGCTGAGTTAGATCTGAGTGCCATAATGCAAGGACTATTACAAAGGAGAAATCTTGTTAAAGAAATTTCAGGCCCTTTATTTGTGGAAAATTGTGAGATTATCATCGTAAACTACAAGCTTTTTGATAATAGACCGCAGAAGGTTTTTGATCAACGACGAGATACCAAATATCTGAATACGGGAAAAATAATCTGAATACGAGAAAAATATAATCGTTTGTTAAATATACTGTCTGCCGTTACCGCCCGCTGCGCGTGTTGGCCCTGGTAGAGGGGTTAGTTGCAATGATGGTCCAAAAGTTTGAACTGCGCCGATCTAATCCAAATATAGCTCAAATTATTCCTTAAGTAACCATGAGTAAAACAAGTCAATTGGGTCACATGGCGTAATGGTGCATCTTTTTCCAGATATTTGGGAAATACGCTAAATGTCATTTGTTTATTCAAGAAAGGTCAACGTTTGCAATATGCAGATTTTCTGTTCTTTTAAAAATCAGTCGGTGGAGGTCAAGCCTCATTTATTATAGTATTCACCAAAAATGTCAAAAAAAATACACAGTCAAATACGGAATGCAAACCACAAACCAATTTGGGTGCTTTGATGCGGGTCGGTTCCCTCGTTCGTTAATTCATACAAAAAAAAAAAAATCAGAAATAACCCTTCCAGTGGAGGTGATTCTTCAACTCCAACGGTTTTGGAATAAGAAAATATTCCTTGACAACATATAAAAAATTCAGAATTTTTCGTCACGATTTCGCTTTTACGTGATAAACTAATGGCGAAGTCTGAAATTGGAATTTCTTGGCCGCCCTCCTCTGGTAAAAATATACTGCTTCAGAATATGCTTTTAATTTTGCATAAGGTTGGTTCCCTTTAATAGGGAGGGGTATATTGTCCCCATCCCCATAGAGTCCTACAGGGAATTATGTAGCCCTTCCATAATAACTACAAGGAGATGACGAAAGTGCAAAAGCATTTCATATTTGGAATCAGTATAAATAAACATATTTTTAAAAAGAAATATAGGTATTGCGAAGGTGACCTTTCTTGAATAAACAAATGACCTTTAACCTATAATATATCTTGGAAAGGAGGAACCACACGCATGTGACCCAATTGACTTTTTTACTTTACTTTTATGTCAATGTCTTGTTTCCCAATCAGTGGCGTAGCTGTATTTAAAAATTCATTATCCTATGTGTTCAATATAGCTTGAATGCAATTTTGTCCGAATGACTGGCATGTTACATCATAACCCACGGTATTTATAGTAAGAGCGAATAATGATACATCATGAACTCATCGACTGCTAACGCGAAGAGTTTCTATGCTTCGTCGTAGTAAATTAGGCACTTGCAATCACGGATCCAATATTGTACTAAACTATGCCATCATTTGTTTTGATTCAACTAAAATAGAATCAGTACTAACAACGCTGTTGCTTCAATCCAACATTACATATAGTGCATTAACCTTTTACTAGTTGTAGTTGCAACTTCATTTAAGTACGTGGGACAAAACAACAGAAACAGGAAGTCAAAAGAGTGGTAAACCTGGGGAAATAAAATCCAGGGCTTACTGCAAGAAGGCCCCATCTGCAATAGCTGCCATTTGTCAGTTGTGTTCTTATTCAGTGTTATACCTGCCAAATATAACACCTGACGGCTATTGCAGATGGGACTTTATGCACTAAACCCTAGAAATGTCAGATGGAGTAACTGCAAATTAACTCACAACGTCCCATCATGCAATGCACTAAGCGCTGAAAGAAGGACACAATCGGAAAATGTCACTATAAATGGAAATCACATGATTGTTCCCCGAACAGTGCAAGGTGGGTTATTGTACGAAATGTCCATGGAAAGCGATAGAGTGGAACAAACTATTAGTTAAAACAGCCATTGAAACGATGTGAAACTGATTTTTTCAATGGAACTGTAAAATGATCGAATCCGCGTGCAGGTGGTCTTTGTCACAAATTATCATGGTTTATATTTTTTGGAACAAAATCCTTGAAAAAACCTGACAGGGTGTCAAGATTGGTACACACATGTTGAGTGAGTTTCAATCTAGCGAGGTATCAATGAAACAAAAAAGTCAAACATTTTTATCATTTGTTTTAAATTATGATTGACTGGTGGGTAATCGGGTAAAACTGCCCTGATGAAACCCTCAAAGCATTTCCCAACACATTTGTCGATAGTAAATTCAACACAATGGGACTCCTGTGGTTACATATGCGTCACCCCAGGTAAGCCTTAAAGAGGCCACATTTTCATAATATTAATTATGATAGAAATGAGCATTTTGTAATGCCTGATAGCTCTTCTCAATATTGAACTTTCCCTTTATCTTTTTTAAACAGTTCATTACAGTATAAAGCACATCCAGTAATCGGTAAGTTTCAAACAAAAGGTGACGCCAATCCGACACTTCAGTCTGTTCAAAAGGTATAAGTATTTTTCAAGTAATTTTGAAATACACTAAATCTGTTGACGCATGTATAGGAATTAAATGGCGCCATAATGAATAAAAAATAAGTTATGATCTTTTCATCGAATATCACCTCGAGCAGAAAATATTTAGGGCTTCAATGATAAAGCTATCATAACTTTGGCGAAACGCTTTTTTGTAAGCAATTATTTTGGCTACAATCAATCAATTTCACCATCATGTCTTTTACTCCAATGGGTTACATTTAAGGATTGCGCTGCGTGTTCCCTGAACATTGTAACATGGTGGCATTATCTTTAAAGGTACACTGACATGCTCAGTATATAGGGTGCCCTCAAATTTGTCAAAACCGATATTTTTGCACCTGATATGGATAAGCCTAACGTAATTTGTTTTGTGTGTAAATCAAGTCATTTAGTT
>JAMKCH010032952.1:0-23915 GCA_023653785.1 Ophioderma brevispina
TGCAAGTAGGGCCATGTTCTGCAGTAAAGTGTGCTTTCACTCTGTCCAGCAACTGTCAGAGTGGAGAAGGGCGAGATCGTCGGCGTAGCCATATTGTTAGATGTTGTTTGAGGTGTAAATGCTGATATACAGGTGGAAACAGCATAGGAGCCAGCACAGATCCTTGTGGTACTACGTTCCTCAGACCGGACGCAGACGACTACTCTGCCCATATTGGTCTTGAGAATAAAGCTACAGTTTGCAAGCATGTTACATATGAATGTACAAGGTGACGATCCGGGATGGCCCTGCGAAGCTTGAGGGTCAGGCCCTGGTGCCACTCGGTGTCATGCTGCAGTAAGGTCTACCAAGATAACGCCTGCCTTACGGCGCGCTTGTTCAAAGCCTTTCTTCAATATCGGTGTGGAGTTTTACAATCTGGTGGACAGTTCCGGCCACGGCGAAATCCAGCTTGTTCAGGCAGGATGGGGTTGAGGACGGGCTCCAGCCGCGCCAGGATCATCCTCTTCAAGGAGTTTAGGAGACACACAGTAGTGCTATTGGGCGGTAGGGTAGTGCTTAGGGTTGTCGAACAGGATTGTTTGGGTTTTGAGGGAGTGCGAGGTGATAGTAGCTTCTCCAGATCTTGGGTAAGGATGGGTTGGTAAGGCAACATGTGTAGTACTCATGAGCCATTCCAGACATCGTGGGCCGCATTGCATAGGAACTCTGCTGGGATGTTATCAGGCCCCTGGGCCCTTTCCAAATCTTTAGTGGCTGATAGCAGAGGTAAGCCCATCTAGTGAGAAGGATGTTGAAAGTGACCCGTCCACGCCGGCGGCTCGACGAACGAAATGTTGGGATCTCTTTTCCTGACAGGCGAGTTGTGAGCCTTTTCAATGTTCTTGAAACGACCATTGCGAGGAGTGCTCAGCAATTGAGTTGGCAGGCACTGGACATTCATGGTTTAGAAATTATGCGGTGAGGCGTTTATAGGTCTTCCAGCTTCCTGCTGGAGTGAGTGAAGTCGTTCCTTGGTAACGTTCTCTTCCCAGCGGCTCACGGGCCGCGTTTCATGTCAAGCCAGGGTCCTAGATAAACAAAATCCCTAGATAAACATGCCCCACTTTCAGAGCGTACGCGTACATCAGAACACGTCAACCGTGGTATAACTCGGAAATTCACATGGAAAGGAAAAAAAAAAGCGGCGTAAAATGGAAAGAGAGTGCCGCAAAACACGTCTTGAATTCACGATCATGTATCGTTATTAGATTGAATCAGCGCAACATGTGAACAATCTTATGAAGGCAAAGAGGACTTATTTTGCTGACAAAACCTGGCTCTTCAAAAATCTATCCAAAAGTCGGTTTTCAAACAGTGAACCAATTCAACAAAATTAAGTCTATCTTCCTGCTCAGATTTCAAGTATTACTTTGCCCCAAGCTTTTGCAAATTCACTCAGAAAAGTGTCAATATGCGCGAAGTGCTTAGCCAAAGACTGTGACCACTTGATGCCGCGCGCGCCGCCGCCACTACAACATTAATGATAGACAGGTGATCAACTGCCAGGCGTACGGAATTGTTAATGTGACTGAAGATGAAATGCGGAAAGTATTGCAGATGTCCCAATAAGTCTTGCAGACTTGATCCCATACCAACATGGTTTATTTAAGGCAAAATCTTGGACATGCTTCTTCCAATCATAACGCGTATTGTTAATTTATTTGTCTTATCAACTGGAAGTTTTTTCATGATTTTAAGGAAGCCATTATAACTCCAATTATAAAAAAGCCCTCGCTTGATCCAGACATACTAAAAAATTATAGACCTGTTTCCCAAAAAATTTCAGTGTTTATCCAAGATAATTGAGAAAAGTTGTCGCATACACGTATAACATCTCACATGCAAGGAAAACCAATCTTGATGAGTCATGAAGCTTTGCATATAAAGCCGGAAATAGTCAGACTGCTTCATGAAAGTTAAGATGGAATAATTGCACGAGATTGGCGGTCGTAAGAGGTGTGTTAGGTCTTATTAGACCTTAGTGCAGCGTTTGATACCGTTGATCATGATGTTCTACTATGTCGACTTGACAACTGATCGGAATTGGTTACATCTCTAAAAAATGGTTCGCTCTTATCTTCAACACAGGATTCACGTGTATGCATAAAATACACCTTCGCGGAGGACCATAAACTGAATTTCAGTGGTACCTCAGGGCTCAGGGGTTGGTCTTTAGGAGTTACCATTTATACATTGCCTGTGGTGAACTTATTCGCAAAATGGGACGCTCATCATGGTTATGATGCGATACGCAATCTTTATAGACTTTCGATCCAAAAGATCCTGTCTCTATAAAAAAATGCACTTCAAGAATAACGCAGGCATTGATGAATTGAAGATGTGGATGACAAGGAACATGTTAAAGTTTAAATGATGAAAAGACTGAAGTCATGCCGCTTCCCCACATTTTCTTCGCACCATGCCACCTGTAATCTCCGAGTCGGCAAGTCTACAATCAAACCATCACAGAGTGTTCGGAAATCTTGGATATGTTTGACTCGGAAATGTCAATGAAAAAACAATCAATACTATTTCTTCGCTCTAACAAATTTTCATCTGCCGTAACATTTCTCGCATACGCAAATTTCTTGACACAGAATCATCTCATATGTTGCCAGATGCTTAGTTTGTCAAGGCTTGATTATGGAAAATGCTCTATTGTATGGCGTATGGGGGAATGTTGAATTCTTGACCGCCTTCAGCGACTACAAAACCGTGCTGCCAGGATTGTTTGTAGAGCTTCAAGATTAGAACCCATCTTCCTCTTCTTAAATACTTCACTGGTTGCCAGTACGACAAACGAATTGACTTCAAAATTGATATGTACACTATAAAGCTGTCAATGAAGTGCTCCAGTTGATCTGAACAATACTGTTACTTTTTACAAACCTGGTCGTTCTGCGTTGAGATCTAACTCTGAGTTTTTGTAGACACAAGATATATGTTCCTTCTTCTAGAAAATAAGACAGGTGAAAAGCGTTTCTCTATTGCTGGACCTAAATTATGGAACAATTTACCTTATAATGTTAACACTAAGTGACCAAGGGGTTTCACTCCCGTTGGTGCCCAAGGGGGGGGTTCCATGGGACCCCCCCTAAGGAAAACCCGTTCCGAGGGAATTTGCACAAATTTCTACCACATGTGAGGGTCATTAGACAACCCAAATCAGCAATAAAACTGAGATTGTTATTTGGGTGCAACTTAGGGGCAAAACATTGTTTTCAAAACACTGCGATTGGGCAAAAAAAGACGGAAAATTCAAATGAGCCTGTGCTTACATCAAACATTTTAAAAACTTATTTTATGTTGATATCTATTCTAGAAGGACCCAAATTACTTAATTTAACACACAACCAGCAGTTTTAGGGCTCCTGTATGTTTTACGGTGTTGCAAAATACACGTCATTTTCCATAGAGTTTGTACAGTAACGGTTTGGCAACGTACATGATGAAATTGTTTGTTTCAGCCCATTAAAGGGTTAATATTTTACTGTTACTAATAATTGTTTACTGACATGTATGTGGAACTTATATCAGCAAAAAATTAAAATTTGCTTTGGTTCTCGGTTCTTATTCTATTTTTATAATATTCTCAAATGACTTCGTTAGTGCACAGGGGGGGGTTCCATGGGACCCCCACTAATTATCTCATTAACGGCTTGGCCGATTTTAATTATTTTGGTATGAAAAAAGCGCATTTAAAAGTCAGACATTACAAAAAATTTCGGCGCACAATCGCACGCGGAAAGCGGCCAGCGCGAAAAACAAATTTGGGGGGGTCCATAGGAACCCCCCCCTTGGTCATTAGTGTTAAGGGACATCTGTTTCGTTGCCAGCTTTAACAAAAAGCCTAAGACTCACTTATTCCAAACTGATTTTTGCTGTATTCGTTGATCATATTGTTTTGAAATGCGCTATATAAAAACCTCTTGATGTATGGATGTTGTCAAGATCTGAAGCTGGGGATGAAGCTTCTTCCCCGGGTCAGAATTCAGGAAATCATTGTAGAGAGTTTCACATTCCTCATCAGGAGGCGATATAACGGCGGCGGCAGCCAGTGGGATGGTCTTCTTGCTATATTAATCAAGCCCCAGTTTACACATGTGTGTAAGAATTGTCCAGTTGGAGGAGGTTGGTTTCGGGAGGTTGGGCACTTTGAATCAACCAGGTTCTTGAACTGGTCACAGTCTGTTGCGGAAGTTCCACTTTTCACTGGCTTAAGGTTGGTACAGGCCTTAGCAAGGGATCTCCTGAGCGATCAGTGATGGTCTGTGGGGGACTTCGGAAAGCGGTCGGGAACAGTACGGTGAATGGAGATGTGGATGACAAGGACATGTTAAAGTTAAATGAGAAAGACTGAATTTTTCATTGCGCTTCCCCACATTTTCTTCGCACCATGCCAACTGTTAATCTCAGAGTCGGCAATTCTACAATCAAAGCATCACAGAGCGTTCGGAAATCTTGGATATGTTTGACTCGGAAATGTCAATGAAAAAACAATCAATACTATTTCTTCGCTCTAACAA
Organism: Ophioderma brevispina; assembly: GCA_023653785.1. Classification (NCBI taxonomy): domain Eukaryota; kingdom Metazoa; phylum Echinodermata; class Ophiuroidea; order Amphilepidida; family Ophiodermatidae; genus Ophioderma; species Ophioderma brevispina. The sequence continues at coordinate 4,569 of JAMKCH010032952.1, forward strand.
ATTTTCATCTGCCGTAACATTTCTCGCATACGCAAATTTCTTGACACAGAATCATCTCATATGTTGCCAGATGCTTAGTTTGTCAAGGCTTGATTATGGAAAATGCTCTATTGTATGGCGTATGGGGGAATGTTGAATTCTTGACCGCCCTTCAGCGACTACAAAACCGTGCTGCCAGGATTGTTTGTAGAGCTTCAAGATTAGAACCCATCTTCCTCTTCTTAAATACTTCACTGGTTGCCAGTACGACAAACGAATTGACTTCAAAATTGATATGTACACTATAAAGCTGTCAATGAAGTGCTCCAGTTGATCTGAACAATACTGTTACTTTTTACAAACCTGGTCGTTCTGCGTTGAGATCTAACTCTGAGTTTTTGTAGACACAAGATATATGTTCCTTCTTCTAGAAAATAAGACAGGTGAAAAGCGTTTCTCTATTGCTGGACCTAAATTATGGAACAATTTACCTTATAATGTTAACACTAAGTGACCAAGGGGTTTCACTCCCGTTGGTGCCCAAGGGGGGGGTTCCATGGGACCCCCCCTAAGGAAAACCCGTTCCGAGGGAATTTGCACAAATTTCTACCACATGTGAGGGTCATTAGACAACCCAAATCAGCAATAAAACTGAGATTGTTATTTGGGTGCAACTTAGGGGCAAAACATTGTTTTCAAAACACTGCGATTGGGCAAAAAAAGACGGAAAATTCAAATGAGCCTGTGCTTACATCAAACATTTTAAAAACTTATTTTATGTTGATATCTATTCTAGAAGGACCCAAATTACTTAATTTAACACACAACCAGCAGTTTTAGGGCTCCTGTATGTTTTACGGTGTTGCAAAATACACGTCATTTTCCATAGAGTTTGTACAGTAACGGTTTGGCAACGTACATGATGAAATTGTTTGTTTCAGCCCATTAAAGGGTTAATATTTTACTGTTACTAATAATTGTTTACTGACATGTATGTGGAACTTATATCAGCAAAAAATTAAAATTTGCTTTGGTTCTCGGTTCTTATTCTATTTTTATAATATTCTCAAAATGACTTCGTTAGTGCACAGGGGGGGGTTCCATGGGACCCCCACTAATTATCTCATTAACGGCTTGGCCGATTTTAATTATTTGGTATGAAAAAAGCGCATTTTAAAAGTCAGACATTACAAAAAATTTCGGCGCACAATCGCACGCGGAAAGCGGCCAGCGCGAAAAACAAATTTGGGGGGGTCCATAGGAACCCCCCCCTTGGTCATTAGTGTTAAGGGACATCTGTTTCGTTGCCAGCTTTAACAAAAAGCCTAAGACTCACTTATTCCAAACTGATTTTTGCTGTATTCGTTGATCATATTGTTTTGAAATGCGCTATATAAAAACCTCTTGATGTATGGATGTTGTCAAGATCTGAAGCTGGGGATGAAGCTTCTTCCCCGGGTCAGAATTCAGGAAATCATTGTAGAGAGTTTCACATTCCTCATCAGGAGGCGATATAACGGCGGCGGCAGCCAGTGGGATGGTCTTCTTGCTATATTAATCAAGCCCCAGTTTACACATGTGTGTAAGAATTGTCCAGTTGGAGGAGGTTGGTTTCGGGAGGTTGGGCACTTTGAATCAACCAGGTTCTTGAACTGGTCACAGTCTGTTGCGGAAGTTCCACTTTTCACTGGCTTAAGGTTGGTACAGGCCTTAGCAAGGGATCTCCTGAGCGATCAGTGATGGTCTGTGGGGGACTTCGGAAAGCGGTCGGGAACAGTACGGTGAATGGAGATGGGGTCCATGTTTGCAAAGCAAGGTCAGGGTTTGTAGAAGTATTCCACCTTCAGAGTGGAAAGTGTCTGGTTGCTTGGGGTCGTGAAAAAGTGTACGCAGGATTTTGAAGCCCATTCCTCTAGGGTAGCTCAATCAGGGTTGGGATTCCTGTAACCCCAGTAATGGTATGACTGTTAAAGTTGCCAGCGTAAATGCAAGGGCACCATAAGTTGGTAGATATTCTGCTTGAAGCCGATGGGTAGGTGCTTGTAGACATTGGTGACATGAAACACCTGCAGTTTGGGTCGTTGCCCATTCCAGGTTGGGAGTTCGCAGGTGAGGTTGCAATTTTGTTCAATTGGGTGAGTTACTAGTAAAGGTGGCAATCCCGTGGGTAGCATTCTTGGTGTGTGCAGCTAGGTGTAGCCGCAAATGTTCAGAATGGAAACTGCAGTAGCGTGTGTCTCTTGGAGGAGAATGGCAGTGACTTTATGCGTATGGTGAGGTGTCCACGTTTGTTGGAAGCACTGAGTGCGTCTGACTGGATAAACTGGTATGCCTGCCCTAGTAAGGGCGCGTGTACCATACTGGCATCAGATAGTGTTCAGTGACGGGGCTGATAAAAAACAGTGAGATAATAGGACAACAGTTGAATTAAAAAAAAGGGCAGTGAATTACAAAAGGACAAAGATGTAACAAGCTCAGGTGATTATCTTCGCACTGAAAAAATATCAGTTACCGGGGTACACCACGAGGAGGTTGATAATCTTTGGTTACTGGCAATGTAACTAGCAGCTATGTTTTGCCATATGTGCATTATATTTTTAACCAAATACTTTTGCTGGCTTACTGATTGAAAACGAGATTAAAGGCTGACTCAGAGATTTTGAAATATAATAAAAAATTTTTTGTGTAATTCATTACAATAGTCACCTAGAACTAAAGCTGTCACCTAAAATGCTCAAGTTGAGGATGAATGGAAACGATTATGGAAAGATTATTGTCCAAAAATTGATAAAACCTAGTTTATCGACGATAAACTAGGTTTTCGCCGATTATCCTAGATTACGAGTGTATTGATACCCTAGTTTTCAATAACAAACCACCAAATATCGGGTGATAAACCCGAAATGATAAACCTACTTATCGAATTGAAAAAAACTAGGTGTATCAAATCGAAAAACTAGGTTTATCAAAAAAAAACCTGTGATCCGCGATATCAGGGTTTTGGAAAAACCAGGTTTATCAAATTTGATAATCATGGTTTATCGAATGGAAAATCTAGGGTTTATTCAAATAGAAAAACCAGGTTTATCAAAAAAACCATGGTATCGGTCGATATTCAGGGTTTTGATTAAACACACCCCCGTCCCATCAAATCGACAAACTAGGTTTATCTAATTCGATAACCAGGATAATCAAGTCGAAAAACTAGGTTGTATCAGATTCGATAAACCAGGATAATCAATCGAAAAATAGGTGTTTATCAAATTCGATAAACCAGGATAATCAAATCGAAAAAACTATGTTATCAAATTCATAAACCAGGATAATCAAATCGAAAAACTAGTTTATCAAGATTCGAATAACCAGGATAATCAAATCGAAAAACTGGTTTATCAAATTCGATCAACCAGGATAATCAAATCGAAAAACTAGGTTTATCAAATTCGATAAACCAGGATAATCAAATCGAAAAAAATAGTTTATCAAATTTGATAAATCAGGGTAATCAACAATTGGATAAACCAGGATAATCACATCGAAAAACTAGGTTTATCAAATCGATAAACCAGGATAATCAACAATTCGATAAACCAGGATAATCAATGGGGGGTTCCATGGGACCCCCCCTAAGGAAAACCCGTTCCGAGGGAATTTGCACAAATTTCTACCACATGTGAGGGTCATTAGACAACCCAAATCAGCAATAAAACTGAGATTGTTATTTGGGTGCAACTTAGGGGCAAAACATTGTTTTCAAAACACTGCGATTGGGCAAAAAAAGACGGAAAATTCAAATGAGCCTGTGCTTACATCAAACATTTTAAAAACTTATTTTATGTTGATATCTATTCTAGAAGGACCCAAATTACTTAATTTAACACACAACCAGCAGTTTTAGGGCTCCTGTATGTTTTACGGTGTTGCAAAATACACGTCATTTTCCATAGAGTTTGTACAGTAACGGTTTGGCAACGTACATGATGAAATTGTTTGTTTCAGCCCATTAAAGGGTTAATATTTTACTGTTACTAATAATTGTTTACTGACATGTATGTGGAACTTATATCAGCAAAAAATTAAAATTTGCTTTGGTTCTCGGTTCTTATTCTATTTTTATAATATTCTCAAAATGACTTCGTTAGTGCACAGGGGGGGGTTCCATGGGACCCCCACTAATTATCTCATTAACGGCTTGGCCGATTTAATTATTTGGTATGAAAAAAGCGCATTTTAAAAGTCAGACATTACAAAAAATTTCGGCGCACAATCGCACGCGGAAAGCGGCCAGCGCGAAAAACAAATTTGGGGGGGTCCATAGGAACCCCCCCCTTGGTCATTAGTGTTAAGGGACATCTGTTTCGTTGCCAGCTTTAACAAAAAGCCTAAGACTCACTTATTCCAAACTGATTTTTGCTGTATTCGTTGATCATATTGTTTTGAAATGCGCTATATAAAAACCTCTTGATGTATGGATGTTGTCAAGATCTGAAGCTGGGGATGAAGCTTCTTCCCCGGGTCAGAATTCAGGAAATCATTGTAGAGAGTTTCACATTCCTCATCAGGAGGCGATATAACGGCGGCGGCAGCCAGTGGGATGGTCTTCTTGCTATATTAATCAAGCCCCAGTTTACACATGTGTGTAAGAATTGTCCAGTTGGAGGAGGTTGGTTTCGGGAGGTTGGGCACTTTGAATCAACCAGGTTCTTGAACTGGTCACAGTCTGTTGCGGAAGTTCCACTTTTCACTGGCTTAAGGTTGGTACAGGCCTTAGCAAGGGATCTCCTGAGCGATCAGTGATGGTCTGTGGGGGACTTCGGAAAGCGGTCGGGAACAGTACGGTGAATGGAGATGGGGTCCATGTTTGCAAAGCAAGGTCAGGGTTTGTAGAAGTATTCCACCTTCAGAGTGGAAAGTGTCTGGTTGCTTGGGGTCGTGAAAAAGTGTACGCAGGATTTTGAAGCCCATTCCTCTAGGGTAGCTCAATCAGGGTTGGGATTCCTGTAACCCCAGTAATGGTATGACTGTTAAAGTTGCCAGCGTAAATGCAAGGGCACCATAAGTTGGTAGATATTCTGCTTGAAGCCGATGGGTAGGTGCTTGTAGACATTGGTGACATGAAACACCTGCAGTTTGGGTCGTTGCCCATTCCAGGTTGGGAGTTCGCAGGTGAGGTTGCAATTTTGTTCAATTGGGTGAGTTACTAGTAAAGGTGGCAATCCCGTGGGTAGCATTCTTGGTGTGTGCAGCTAGGTGTAGCCGCAAATGTTCAGAATGGAAACTGCAGTAGCGTGTGTCTCTTGGAGGAGAATGGCAGTGACTTTATGCGTATGGTGAGGTGTCCACGTTTGTTGGAAGCACTGAGTGCGTCTGACTGGATAAACTGGTATGCCTGCCCTAGTAAGGGCGCGTGTACCATACTGGCATCAGATAGTGTTCAGTGACGGGGCTGATAAAAAACAGTGAGATAATAGGACAACAGTTGAATTAAAAAAAAGGGCAGTGAATTACAAAAGGACAAAGATGTAACAAGCTCAGGTGATTATCTTCGCACTGAAAAAATATCAGTTACCGGGGTACACCACGAGGAGGTTGATAATCTTTGGTTACTGGCAATGTAACTAGCAGCTATGTTTTGCCATATGTGCATTATATTTTTAACCAAATACTTTTGCTGGCTTACTGATTGAAAACGAGATTAAAGGCTGACTCAGAGATTTTGAAATATAATAAAAAATTTTTTGTGTAATTCATTACAATAGTCACCTAGAACTAAAGCTGTCACCTAAAATGCTCAAGTTGAGGATGAATGGAAACGATTATGGAAAGATTATTGTCCAAAAATTGATAAAACCTAGTTTATCGACGATAAACTAGGTTTTCGCCGATTATCCTAGATTACGAGTGTATTGATACCCTAGTTTTCAATAACAAACCACCAAATATCGGGTGATAAACCCGAAATGATAAACCTACTTATCGAATTGAAAAAAACTAGGTGTATCAAATCGAAAAACTAGGTTTATCAAAAAAAAACCTGTGATCCGCGATATCAGGGTTTTGGAAAAACCAGGTTTATCAAATTTGATAATCATGGTTTATCGAATGGAAAATCTAGGGTTTATTCAAATAGAAAAACCAGGTTTATCAAAAAAACCATGGTATCGGTCGATATTCAGGGTTTTGATAAACCAGGATAATCACACGAAAACTAGGTTTATCTAATTCGATAAACCAGGATAATCACAGAGTCGAAAAACTAGGTTTATCAGATATCGATAAACCAGGATAATCGCAATCGACAAACTAGGTTTATCAAATCGATAAACCAGGATAATCAATCGAAAAACTATGTGGATTTGTTTGGAACAAAAAAATAAAAAAAGTAAAAACGAAAAACTATGTTTATCAGATCGATAACCAGGATACTCAAATGAAAAATAGGTTTTATCAAATTCGATAACCCAGGATAATCAACTCGAAACAGGTTTTATCAATTCGATAAACCAGGATAATCAATCGAAAAAATAGGTTTTATCAACTTTATAATCAGGGTAAATCAACAAATTCGAAAACCGTATAATCAACAATCGAAACTATGTTCTCAATTCGCTAAACCAGGATTCACCATTCGATAAACCAGGATAATCAAATCGAAAAACTAGGTTATCGAATTTGATTACCCCAGTTTATCGAATTTGATAAAATCAGATTATCTATTTGATGATAAACCTAGATTAGGAATTTGATAGACCTAGATTATCGAATTTGATAACCCATTTAATCAAATTTGATGAAACTACTTTATCGAATTGAAAATCTAGGTTTTATCAAATCGAAAAACCATGATTTAGCATAAAATCTTGGTTTATATCACTCGTATCGTGGGTTTTTTTGATAAACCTAGTTTTTCGATTCGAAAAACCTAGTTTTTTCAATTGAAAAGTAGGTTTATCAATTTCGGTTGATAACTAAGTTTATCAACCGATTATTAGTGGTTGTTGTTGAAAAACTAGGATTATCAATTCGACTAGCTAGGATAATCGGCGAAAAAAAACCTGTTTATATCGTCGATCAACCTGGTTAATCGATTGTTTGGACAACTATCTTTTCATCACCCTCCCTACTGTTAAGTCTTTCAAAAGACTAGCACCCGTAGTTGAAAATGCTGTTTTGAATTCGCTGTTTAGCTGTTGGGTTGGCATGTCCTACCCCCCCACCCACCCCCCGGATCCGGATTTTATCACAAAGTTGTTATTTTCTTTCCGTCGCTGAAGGACTTCGATTTGAGCTTAGCCTTTTCACACATGATTATTATATGGGCAGCATTATATACATGCAAAACCACGAATTGTTTGAAAATGGAGGCCCCCCTCGGGAAATCTGAGTCCAGCCTTTAGGCCTATAGTGGGTGGCAGGCATGTTGGTCGTTACCACCTGGGGGGGGGGGGGAGGGGGGGTGGGTGGGCAAGAGGCATTTATACCAGGCCTACCTCATACTATGACATACACGAAAATGTATGAATGGCCATTCTGTAAGTGTTAGCTAAAGCGAGATAGGGGCTCGCCAAGATTTATAGACCGTGGTCAAAATTGACACGTGGTCCAATGTTGTTTGAATTTGCTCCAAAATGTTCGTATGATCACAAAGGATTAAAAAAAATGTATAGTTTGTGTTATCGGCTCTGACTTACTCTTAAGGAGTTATAAGCTGAACGACCTGTTATTGTCGGTCAAAGGTAAATTTAGCTTCTACAGGGGGTCAAATTACTAAAAAACGCTTACAATTTCAGTGGAAATGTCCTCATATTGTTTGTAATGTTATTACAATTAAAATAAAGAATAGTTTGGACCATCTGAAATGTGAAATCCAAGTACGCACCTCATTAGTACTACACCTATACCCCTATAGGGGATAATTGTGGGTGTAACTTGGTAACTATACATTGTACATTGTCCAAAAGACATTGGCCCCCTTTTTCATTTTGAACCACCTTTAATCTTTTGCGATCCCCTGATTTTTTTTAGGATAGACAAATCTCATCCAAATTGCACCTTGATCGGATGTAACCACCTACCGAGAACGATTCGGTCGAAGTTTCTTTGGACTAACAGCACTAAAGAAAACCGCAAACCTTGTTTTGAACTTTAGCCTGACTCTCGTAATTGTCCCCATAAACACCTGTGCTTTGAGTGTCTGTCGTGCACGACAGAAAGTACTAAAAAAAAAAAAAAATCATCATCTTATTACATAAAGACGGCGTAATTCGGCTTATTCCTTCAGGTGTTTTCTAATACATTGGAAAGCATCCAAATGCAAAAAACCGGTTCGAAAAAAATCGGGGGCGCTTCTTTTCTGGGAAATCTCCTCATGATGTCTCTTTAAGCACCTCCTCAGATTGGCCTAACCATCATTTTTGTGTATGTCATAGTATGAGGTATCCCTTGGCCTTTTATAATGCCCTCTTTCTTGCCCCCCCCCCCCAGGTGTACATCCTTGGTGGTACCAATATTAAGGCTACTTCAGATGTCTGGCTCACCACTATTAACATCGGTGCTCTAAAGCGGTCAAAGGAGGGAAAGTTTTTTTTTTTTAAAGGCCGACTCAGAGATTTCTATGAGGGCCGCCCTCAATTTCCCCAAAACAATCGTGTTTTTTTTGCATGTACATAAGCTGTCCATATACTAATCACTGTGTGAAATTGCTAAGCTTAATCGAATTCCTTCTTGAAATCAACACTTTGTTTACAAAATTTCCGGATCCCGGAATTTTTGTTTTATACCACAGTATCCTATGGGACGAATACTACCACATAACTGTTATACTGCATCAAAAAAAAATCCATTCCTCACACCAAATTTGGAATTGGTGCATTTTAGGTTACTATCTTTAGTTCTAGTTGGGACTATTTTTCCATTCATTATTATAATATTTCGAATCGCCTCTGAGTCAACCACAACCAACCAATGGCGATTGTAATTTTCGTCTGCACGGAGGTATCATCGAATTATTTCAAAGTTTACCAGCTCAACTCATGGTAATTAATTTAAAATAACGACTTGCCTGAATCACTGAGGAATATCATAGAGGCCACTCCCAAGGTCGCCCACTGTCGCAATTCTTCGAAATACGCCTCGTTTTATGGGACGAAAATGGCGACCACAATCTGGCTGAAGAACTTGCACTGAATTTGTACCTATCAATCATACGCAAATGGGCTAGCCCGCCTCCTTTGGTTAAACTTTTTTCGTTGTTGTTTGTTATTTCACACTACAATTTGACATTGACTGGCCATGCCATTTAAGATTTTGAGATGTTTGAGACATATATCCTAAATAAAAAAAAAAATATTTTTTTTTTCTTTTGACATCAAGACTATCCGCTCTCTAACTCCGTCTCTGCCAGTGTCATGTCTGTAGAACAATAATAATATTGCCTTACCAATTTGTAAGCCCACAATTTGGTAAATGTGTTTAGGACCCTAACCCTATAGAGGTATGAAATATTTGCTAATCCATCAATTCTAAAGCAACCAGACTAGATTAGGCGCATGAGAATGGAATGAAAGTTTTTAAGATTTGCGTCCGGACATTTTTCAAGGTATATGCTTTATTTCATATGTACCTATTTTTAATTGGTTTACTTCGAGTTCACGATTTCCGGCCCAGAGCTGACAGATCAATCACACATCAAGAAAATGTTTCATGTTCAGAGAAGGCAATGCATGATGTAGTCTATTGTTAGTGTGGACTAATTGTACCCTTTTCTAGCTGTTTGATGATTTAAAACTTGATTTTTGTGATGAAGAGCATTTTTTATGCAAAATAATTTTTTAAGAAAGAATGAAAATCTTCGTCGGCAGGTTTTGGCACATCGGGACGGCGGACGCGAATCTAAATCGTTTCATTCCCATTGGCCTTAGTACTCCCATCGAATTGTGAGTCTGCCTATCCACATACTCCCAAGGACATTAACTAATTGTGTTTAAGGGATGTTGACTTTTTTACAAACACAGCTCAGCTATGTCATGCCATGGCTTATTCAATAAGTGTACTTGTATGTGTACTCTTGCACGCCAGTACCATTGTACTGCAGACTTGATATAAACAAGAAGATTGACCTCCCATTCAAAAGTTATCCCAATATTGATTGGGGTGAGAAAAAGCTCCTTGACATCTCCCTTTGTTCTCGTGTCAACAATAACACAGGAACTTCTAAAATTGGGTGGACAATTTCCAATTTCTCTTTAATTTTCATGATATTGAGCATTCAAAAAAATGTTCTAAGGATGCATTTGGATTCATTGGTATCATGTCTATGTGATTCTTGGTAAGTTGGACTCATATTTATTGTATACATGAAGACTGAGGCATGTAAACAAATGACATCTGGTGTCCACACTAGTAATGGAGAGATGTGTACAGTGGTTTTCAATACACCTTCCTCTGTGTTAGTGGGTTATATCCCACTAACACAGATTCGATCTGTGTATGGCCTTAGCTCCCTAGTCCTGCTAGCACGACCTGAGATTCATGTCTTTCAACAATATGGCATTCACTGATCAGTATCTCAGGTCCTGCAAAGGATATAAGTATCAGTTTGACTTCAGATTATAAGAGATGACATTTCAAGTACCTCTAATCAGGCTATTACTTACAGGCTCTGGTCTCGCTTTTGCTAAGAAGTATCTTTCAAACGTTTACATCACTGCTATAATTGTTGAAGTCTTAGAAAAATCTGTCAATGGTGATATTTTCCATCAGTTTTGGGTACTCCAAATTCTATTCGGAGCCTATACTAAGTCCAAAGCATCAACCCTACGGTGGTTTTTTGAAACCACTGTAAAGTTGATGCTGTTTTGGGTCAAACGGGTCAACCGGGGTCAAGGTATAAGGTTTAAACTTCCAGTCGTAGGGAGCGATTTCTGCGTGTGAGTATGCGTAACACTTGATCTTGGGTCCATAATCCATATCCGGTTTTGTGCAAGTCTCGCTCACTGCGACTGGAAGTATCTAATGGGCTTGCTTTTTCGCACACCGCGTGACCCTTGAACTTTGCTCTCGTATAGCGGAAGTGCTAATTTTCAACATGTTGAGGCAACTTGACGATTCAAAGGACAATTTTATTGTTATGTTTATGTTGCTGATGTAAGGATACATCCTGTTGGGGGAATTACTATATACATCAACCACATGCTTGATTAGCGTCAGAAGTGTTTTCAGTAAGTTAAGTTTTAAGCAGCGTCTTTGTAAGTTGACTTCACATGATTGCACCAGTGAGCCTTATGTATGAACTCAAACTCATAGCCTGTGATTGTAACTTGATGCCAAGATAACGTCCAATATTAAGGTATAGGTGGCAAGTTACAATTATTGGAACTAGATAGCTCCCATGAACACTTTCGAACAAGGTTAATTTTTTTGGAAGAGGGCAGGGCTTGAAAAATGAGGGAAATTTTGGGGTAAAACAGACAAGGTTAACAACTTTTGAAAATAGCCAAAAATCGGCAACATTTCTGCCCTGAAAAGACACCAAACATGTAAACAAAATCATGAAACTTACCTTCATCGAAAAAACTAATATTCCGTTACTGGAAAACAGGGTTAATAAGGGGAGAATTTGCGAGTAAAAACGCACTCGTTCTAAAGTGAAGATGCCATTAAAATGCCGAACTACTTTTGGTAACCCATCCCTGATTGGTTCAAAAGTTAGAGGGACAACCAAGGGGAATCCCGATTGGGTAAACAGCGTGTTTTGGCATAGAATATGCGCACGCTAAATTACGCAGTGCAAGCCTCATCGGGACTGTTTATTGGCATGTCAGTAGCTTGAAAATTGATTTTTTTGGACAATTTTCTTAAATTTAAGGACTATTTTAAAACAAAAATGTGTTTTAAAGCAGCCATTGGATAGAAGAGGGTTTTCTGAAGGTGAGTGGATCGATTTTGGGGTAATTAAAAAAGTAGTATTTAACCAGTAAACCATGTAGGGTCCTAAACTACACTTTTGCCCACAATTTGTTCCACAAAAAGTTCATGTCAACATATGCACAGGCTGCCAAATTTAGCAGCCCAATGCAGACACCAACAGGGTAAGTTTCACCTGAAAATTTCATAATGTGAATTTCAAGTCTGGAAAAATGGTTTAAACACATGATGCAGAAGACTCTCAAGAATGCATACAATATAACATTTATTGCAAGTAATGAATATGTGGGGTGTGTGGGAAGAGAGTAAAAGCAAATTCAGTATGGTGTGAGAAATGTGGGAAATGGATCCATGGGAGATGTACAAAGATGAAAAGAGTGACCCCTAGTTTGGCAAGAGATTTTGTGTGTAGAAGATGTGAGAAGGGAGCTGGAGGGATGGTGGAACAAGAGGAAAAGTTGTGTGATGAGGTGGAGCCAGTGAAGGAGTTCACATACCTAGGGGATAAGGTTAGTGGGGGTGGTGGATGTGAGGTGGCTGTGACAGCGAGAGTGAGATATGGGTGGGTGAAGTTTAGGAAATGGAGGGAGTTGTTGCAAGGGAAAAGATATCCTTTGAAGATGAAAGGAATGGTGTATAAGAGTTGTGTGAGATTAGTGATGCTGTATGGGAGTGAGACGTGGTGTCTGAGTGAAAATGAGATGGGGATTTTGAGGAGGACAGAGAGAGCAATGATGAAAGCGATGTGTGGTGTGAAGTTGATGGACAGGATGGAGACTGAGGACTTAATTGATGCAGATGTTGGGTTTGGAAGAGGCGGTGGACTGATTGGCAAAGGCGAATAGTGTACGTTGGTATGGGCATGTGTTGAGGAAGGATGACGAGCATGTGTTAAGAAGGGCTTTTGAGTTCGAGGTGGGCGGTTTGAGGAGGAGGGGACGTCCAAAGAGGACATGGAAGAAACAAGTGGAGGAGGAGAGTAGGAGGGTTGGGTTGAGGATGGAGGATGCATTGAATCGGGTGAGGTGGAAGGAAGGAGTCAGGGCGGTTGCTGCAAATGTGAGGTGAATCCAGCCACCCCCGTTGACGGGGATAAAACCGGATTTAAAACTTTGGTTTAGTAGTAGTAGTAGCAAGTAATGAATATTTAAGCCACTTTACAGCTGTAAAGTTAGAGCAGAACCTGATCTTGGCTTAAATGGCACTTTCACTACACACAATTCTTCATGACTAGATAACATATAGATAATATATGATAACATCAGCCATAAAAAGTTAAGACTATCTAGTCATGATCATCAGGACTAGTAGTAATTTAGATTTTCTTTTCGAGGTCAATACGCCCGTGGGATAGTTCCGATAGATCTAGCTACCTGGCAGTGAATATGACATGATGCAAACACAAAGTTCTGTTTATTTAAATTGGGCGCCACCCAAACAGCCTCTTAGTTTGGAAAAAATTCTACCCTCCTTTCATCCATTCTGAAAAGATATCACGTTCCTACTTCTCTGGTCCAAAATAGCTCAAAAAATCTTAAAATGACTGGCCCGTGTATACTACCGTCCTTTCAACAATGTCCTGGCCTGACACCAGAGCAAACACGTTCGAATGTTTTTTACTCTGGTGTCAGCATGCATTTATAGAATATTGGTGACAAAAAGCCTTTTTTGCTATCAATGCAGGATCTACTATTGGATCTCATTTTCAAGTGGTGTGTGTGTGTCTCCTTTTGTGACTTTAATTAGGAGTACCACAACTGGCACCAAGTTGTAACAGAGTTACATGTAGTTCTTCATTGGTCAGATGCATTTTCATTTAAGTGTTATTTGGCTTTTAAAAGGTTAACATAGTAATTGTATATCCTTTACCAGTAGCATGGAACCTTCTCCAAAGACGTATGGTATCACCACTCCAATTAGCCTCACTGAGCCCAGGCCTGAGGATTGGCAGCAGACTGAGGAGCTTGTGGATGCCCTCAAACCACATGGCGTCTTTGAGAATGAAGATGAGCTTAATCATCGGTGAGTAAAGTAAAAGGTGCCCCTTCCATTTACACCATATCAGTTTCATTGAAAAGAGCATTGACATCTGGTCTTAATTCTGACATTTCAATGCTAAATACCATTTCATTGTTAGCAGTAGTTGTGTATTACAAATTACTGTATAATTTCTGGTAACCATGAGCATGCCATATTTATGCTTGAAGTATCAGGATAGGGGTAATTCTGTCAAACTGTTTTTGTGGCAAGATGAAATGATAAAGATTCAAGGTTTCAGTTTGTAGTTTGCTGCTGTACATTCCCTGTATGTGTTACAGCGCCCTCCCATTGGGTTCTTTTGCACAATGCTTTTCCACATATATTTTGTTTTTGTTTATATATTCCAAGATATATCTTCCGTAATATCCGGGAACTGATTGGCCAATGAAAAATGACATGGATGGAATTACATAGTAAGGGCGCTGTGATACCACATGTATCGTCTGGTGACATTGTTTTATGTTACTCTCGGGCATTTAAGAACGGGTTCGGCTGACAGATGATGTACAGGCAATAAAAAGTGTACTTAAGTGATACCACATAATACTTTGATTGACACCTTATGCCACAGCTTGCACAGAAGTGTGGCTATTTGTGCAAACTTCTGCAAAGACACCTCGACACAAGCAATGGGTAAACATGGTAAAGCAGGGCGAGTGCAAAAATGGCACATTTTTTAAGTATTCTAGATATTGCATTTTGGGAGCAACTCGGCCAATCAGTCTAGTCAAACCTTTGGAGTTATGACATCAAAAACGCAAAAGAAAAGAAAAACTCTAAACCCTCTAAGTATTTCCCTAGGAAAAGCATGTGTATTTATGCTTTTCCTAGGGTAATACTTAGAGGGTGAATGCCCAGCCAGCATATGATAGCATGCACGCTAATGAGCTCATTTTAATTTCTCTTTCAAATTTGTCTGATTCAGCTCAAACTTGGTATAAGTAATCTTGTATGTAAGGCAAACATGTAAACAATTAAAATGAGGTCATCTGGGGTCGGAGGTCATCTGGAGATAACCATGTTTATAGCCCCATTCGCAAACCACGACAGCAGATGACACAAGTCATCCGTTCTGGAGACTGCTGTATTTTTTTGTGTCATTTGCAAGGATTAGCAGGAGGCACCAACCAGTCCTCAATTCTGTCTGACTGTGTGGCCTCTGCCTGTGCTTTCAAAGGTTAAAGTTTTGGAAAAAGTTTCTCATTCGAGAAGTAAAAGTCCAATCGCTACAAAAATTGGGTCATAGATGCCCCTTGGAAACCTTCATATGATAAAGAGGTCAAGGGTCACATACCAAGGTCATGTGAGGTCAAGTTATTAAATGGACTGCAAACATCCAATTGGCCTCATTTGAGGAAAAGTCCAATTGCTTCAGAACTTGGGTCATGGATGCCCCTTGGGAACCTTCATTTAAAGGTTTAATCACGATAGCAGGTGACACTTGTGGTTTGAGAACCGCTTGTATTAGCAGTGCTGCTCTCATTCCAGGATATTGTCAATAGATGGAAGGATTCCCTTGATTAGTGAACGTCTACTCACCTCCATCTGATCTGAGGTCAAGTTTACTCAAATATTTTTATTTGCTTTGCATTTTATATAGCATGGCTGTTCTTGCTAAGCTGGACAAGATTGTTAAAGACTGGATCTTAGAGATATCCTTAAAAAAGAACATTCCACCCACTGTAGCAGAGACTGTAGGAGGCAAGATCTACACATTTAGTTCCTATTGCCTAGGAGCACACACCAAAGGTAATAGCCCAGAGCTAGCAGACATTTGTAACACATCTCAAGTACAAAAGGTTGAGTGATTTTGACAGACTGACAGGAACCCCTGAATCATAATTCTTAATTGCCACAAATGGTGCCTTAAGGAGAGGGGCCAAGAAAAAGTTTGTACAGGGGTCAAATTTTTAAATTGATCATGTTGAAAGGTATACCATATTATTTGTCTAACCACAAGGATTCAGGAAACGTATAGTTTGTACTATCCACAACGTAATGTTTAAGAGTTATAAGCTAAAAACAGCAAAAATCAATAAAAAGGGTCAATTTCAGTTGTACAGGGGTTAAATTCTTAAGTTGCTCCGATTTGGATAAAAAATGGTGCAAATTATTGGTGGAGCTCATAGGATCAAAATAAGGAATAGTTTTGAGTGTCTCAAATGCTTGCTTAAGAAAGTAGGGGGAAACAGGTCAAGCCCCATTGAATGCAATGGACATTGACCTTTTGTGCACCCTACATTGGCAACTAAGCATTTTATACAGTCAAAACTATTCCTTATTTTAATCCTATGAAGTCTATCAACAATTTGCACCATTTTTTATCTAAATCGGAGCAACTTTAAAATTTGACCCTGTACAACTGAAATTGACCCTTTTTAGTGATTTTTGCTGTTTTTAGCCTATAACTCTTAAACTTTACGTTGTAGATAGTATAAACTATACCTTTCCTGAATCATTGTGGTTAGACAAATAACATGGTATACTTTTCAACATGATTGGATCAATTTAAAAATTTGACCCTGTACAAACCTTGTCTTAGCCTCCTCTCCTTAAGGCACCATATGCAGCACTTAAGAATCACATTTCAGGGTCCCAGTCAGTCTGTCAACATATTTAATAACTCAAACCTTTGTACTTGAGATGTGTTACAAATGTCTGTTAGCTCCCGGGTTATAACACTAGATCCTTTTCCATTTAAATGTTGCCAAATTTATAAGTCATCAGCACCAAACAGACAGGCCTCGTATTCAGATTGCATATAGGTTAGCATGTAGGCAACAAGTCATCGTCGCCCAAATCACACTGTCGTATTTCACATTTTTGAGGTTTTTCCAAAATTTCGCCTAGTTAGTGCATCAAGTTCTTGCCATCCACAAAGTTTCAAAATGTGAGGATACCTAATTAATTAGTTTATAATTATATATTTTTGCCATTTTCCTCAAAATCATCATATCCGTATTTCACATACTGTCTTATTTTAAAATCGCCATTCACACGTGTTTTATATAGCATTGTATTTTGCAAATCCCAAACAGTGGCGTAACAGGCGGGGGGGCAGGGGGGGCAGGTTGCCCCCCCTGACGACTTTGGCCGGGAAAAAATTTGCAAAAATCATGCTAAATCAGCCGTTTTTTAGCCCTCTGACCGGGAAAAATTGGCCTTTTGACCCCCCTGAGAGGGAAAATTTCCCAAGACTGGGAAATTTGCCCCCTCAGAGCGGGCAGGCCCGTTACGCCACTGATCCCAAAAAAAAAGATTTCACATACAGATCTATTTTGACGTATTTCCGTCGATCTTTCGTAAACAAGCATTTCACATAGTGATCTATTTTACGTACATTGAAAAACAACGGTGTAATATGCGTCGTATTTTGCAATATACATTATTTGTGATTTCACATACAGACTTATAACTTTGTAGCCTAATTAAGATAATATAATTGTAGTTTTAAATTTGATTTATGACTTTAACACCTCTAATGCACACAAAGGCAGCATTTTATAATACCTGCCACATGTATTGATCGAGATCTCGATCACTTGAGCACAGTAAGTGTTAAAATGTTTTCTTCGAAACAGTAAAGTCTAGATGTTTCTTTTATGCTTCGTTTTACCGTATAGACATGAAATGTCGCGGTAGATTTTGAACTGCGATTTTCTCAGAAAACGTGTTTTGTAAAATACGACAGTATGTGATGCGGGCGACGAAGTGAAAGTGTACATGTACGCTGTTAGGTGTTAATAATGGGATTCCTTTAGAGCAGGAATAAACAAACCCTAATGCATAGATATATATATAAGTTGTTTTAATTTGTGGCAGGGACAAACATTGTATGTGGGAGACAATGCCATTGAAGCTGTGGAAGTTAAGGGATAGAAACAAAACTGTTTGGTTGGCATTATAGCCCAGGAGCTAGCAGACATTTGTAACACATCTCAAGTACAAAAGGTTTGAGTGATTAACAAGTACGAAAGGTTTGAGTGATTAAATATGTAGACAGACTGACAGAGACCCCTGAAACATAATTCTTAAGTGCCACAAATGGTGCCTTAAGGAGAGGGGGGCCAAAACAAAGTTTGTACAGGGGTCAAATTTTTAAATTGATCCAATCGAGTTGAAAAGTATACCATGTTATTTGCTTAACCACAAGGATTCAGGAAAGGTATAGTTTGTACTATCTACAGCGTAAAGTTTAAGAGTTAGGACTAAAAACAGCAAAAATCAATAAAAAAGGATCAATTTCAGTTGTACAGGGGTCAAATTTTCAAGTTGCTCTGATTTGGTTAAAAAAATGGTGCATATTATTGGTGGAGCTCAAAGGATCAAAATAAGGAATAGTTTTGAGTGCCTCAAATGCTTGCTTAAGAAAGTAGGGGGAAACAAGGTCAAGCCCCATTGAATGCAATGGAAGTTGACCTTCTGTGCCCCCTGCATTGGTAACTAAGTATTTTAGACAGTCAAAACTATTCCTTATTTTAATCCTATGAACTCCATCAATAATTTGCACCATTTTATCTAAATCAGAGCATCAATTCAGCAGACGACAGAAATGGCGTTTAACACAAGAAAATGCACACCGTATGCATGTTTCCCACGCCATGCGCCCTGTTTGACCGGTCTGTGACCTTGGTGGTTTTAATATCAATGAGTACGAGTCTATGATATTTATGTAATATACACATTTGTTGATTAAAGTTGTGGAAAACTTAAAAGTTAGCCTACAAATTTCCTGGATGTCTTTAACCTCTTATTAACGTCCCTATCTTTTTTTGTGGGTGGGTCAAAGGTCACCTGGGCCGATTAAAGGGGCATTCTTTGAAAATCTTAAAAAACCTTCTCATGCCACATATCAGGTCACTTGGTCAGAAGAACCGCTGACCCAGAGCCACTTAGGGGTCATTACAGTTCATGTCGCTCTTACCCTCTTTTTGCTGTTTCTGCCACAAATTCATTGCTATTATCACTAGACTTGGTCAGAAGAACCACTGACCCAAGGCCCATATGGGGTATTCACAGGTTTGGGTCAAAGGTCACCTGGGCCGATTAAAGGGGCATTCTTTGAAAATCTTAAAAAGCCTTCTCATGCCACATGTCAGTTGCTGAAATTACCAAACTTGGTCAGAAGAACTGCTGACCCAACACCTATCATGTGTATACAGATTGGGGTCAAAGGTCATGTGGGCAGCAAATTGTCACTGCATGATATACTCGTGTTTTCTAAAGCACAATCTCTTTCAGTTGATTTATTTTTTTTTATGTGTAAAATGTATCTCTATTCTTCCAATGGCCTAGACTATCATTGAGAGCAAATTGAAGAAATTTCATATTTTGTGAAAATGTGCCAGTGCCGCTTTAAGACAAGATTTTGTCAACTAGACTGCTAAATACTATATACTACTG
>JAMKCH010032953.1:0-16301 GCA_023653785.1 Ophioderma brevispina
CGCATGACCTTCAAATGACCTCAAACTTTTGGCATTAATGTTGACCCATTCACAGGTTTCATCCTCTAACCACATGTTTTTAGTGATTGACCTTGGATGACCCCGCATGACCTTGAAATGACCTTCATAATTTTTGGCACTAAATGTTGAACCACACCCACCAATTTTGCATCTTCCTACCAAATGTTTAGTGATTTGACCTTGGATGACCCCTCATGACCTTGAAATGACCTTCAAAAGTTTTGCACTAAATGTTGACCACACCTGCCATTTTTCACCCTCCTACCACAGGTTACGTGATTTGCCATTGGATACCTGCATGACCTTGACACTGATTATTACTTCAAATTTTTGGCACTGATGTTGACCACCCAGCAATTTTCACCCTCCTACCACATGTTAATTATTTGACCTTGGATGCCCTGTGAATGACCTTCAAAATTTCATCACTGAGTGGTTGACCACACCCCCAAATTTGATCATCCTATAAGGTTATAGCAATTTCCCTCCATTTTTTCCTTTTTTGCCTATTTGACCTTTGACCAATGCCCATGACCCATCTCCGAACTCATCCGCTGTCTACTTGAGTGACTTTATGGTGCGAAGATGGACGCCAATTGCTCCAATCAAAAGATTCGTTTGACGTTTTATTCGCTATTTAGCCCTAATTTTTGACCTCATTTGCACCTTATTTTGACAACATTTGACCTTTGACCCAGCCCACCTGACCCACTGTGTAATCCCACCCCGCCCTACTTGAGATACGGTCATTTTCACAATCAGTGGTTACTTTTGTATCCTTGGTGTCAAAATTTAAACGTACTTTTTATTTGTTCTTTTCACTAAAAGTCTCACAAGTGGATCAAAGTTTGAATTTATTACGGTTTTGGAGCCTTAATCTACTTGCAAAATATGTGTAATTTGGGGAAATATTGTGGCACTTAGGTAAATTTAGCAAAATCAATTTTTTGTGAAAAGCCCTTTTTCAAATTGTAACATAATTTTCAGGCAAAGAGATACTATTTAATTCCAAAGTGTATATGTATTTGCAAATTTCACTGCTTTTTTACTATTCCTTGTTTACATTCATAAATATTTTGAATGGAAGCAAATTGACGGAAAATCTCATATCAACTCCAATTTTGGAATTTTTCAAAATAATGTTTTCATGAGCCAATCCCCATCATGCCCCCTGTACTAAATCTCTTCAATGATGTTACTTCCTTACAC
Organism: Ophioderma brevispina; assembly: GCA_023653785.1. NCBI lineage: Eukaryota > Metazoa > Echinodermata > Ophiuroidea > Amphilepidida > Ophiodermatidae > Ophioderma > Ophioderma brevispina. The sequence goes on from JAMKCH010032953.1 coordinate 1,231, forward strand.
AAATTGGCAAGAAAATCTGTAAAATTCTTAACAAAGTTGAATTTTACTTACACTTGCAGTCGTTTCGGAATGACAGTTAACATTGTTAACATGTTTCGGAAGTTGACCAACGATTTACCCTTCTTTTTGTTTGATACTATTGAGAAACTGACTCTTATTTTTGCATTGCAACAACATAGTCATTCATTAATAAGGGAGATACAAATAGACTTCGAAGGTTGTCACACAAACCAATTCTAAGGTTAATATACTGTATAATTACGTTTTATCCATGTTGCAGGGAACTAACATTGTTGTAAAAATTACCATCCACGTGAGACTCCTTGTGCAAAGCTCTTCAAATGTTACTTCCGGAAACAAATTACACTTTTTAGAGAAAGATTTTCATGTATAAAATTCTTAGAACTTTGTAAATACAAAGTCGTTTCGGAGGTGACAAAGATGTTAACAAATTGTTTTTCATGACCTGTGTGTTCTTAAAGGTGGTTGTTCCAATTTATGTGTATTGTGTTCCTACTTGATATAGAGCCTTGCACTTGTACATACACCCATCAAGTACCGGGGGAACAAACTTGCGGTTTTGGAATGGTAGACGCATATTGCAATGTGGCAAAGGCCCTATTCAATACTGTGCTAATATTGATGGTTACACTAAACGGCCGATTTGGCTAAATATCTTGGGAATGAAATGGATTGAGGGCATCAAATTTCAGGACGACAATGAGAAAAATACGCCTTTCATCTGATATCAAAATCGATACTACTTCCGGGTAATCGGGGTCCCAGAGACGATCGGACGGGAACACGCACCTTTAATAAACGAAGCTGGTTATAATTTTGCATTTTAAACAGCTTATTCATTCTAGTTTAAGCGGAAGAATTCCGTAGGTTGACCAAAGAAGAGCATGCAGGATAATTGTATACACAGAGTTGAGGCAACGTGGTATTGAACATGTCATTTATGTAATTGTAATATAAAATAAGAAAAATCACCTTGGTGTGCTCCACTTTTCTCGACATGTTTACTAAAAACAAAACATTGGCATAAAAAAAAATCAAAACTTTGTTGTGGACGCTTATTTACATACATGGTCATGATTTGTGAAAAAATATCATTTTGGAGGGCCCCATGATTTGGACAAAAAAATATCATTTTGGAGGCAAACATTTTGTTAACAAAACCAAATGAGAAAGGTTTATGATTCTCATCCGTAAGAACCATTAGAACTTAGAATTTGTCATTATTTTTAACAGTGTCTTTTTCCATTTCAAGCTCTTTCAATAATGTTTTCATTCTGATTCCAGTTTTGTTGGAGTCTATTTAAATCATAGGCCATGATTTACATTAATGCAAGTTTGTTTTCTTTAAAAATGTGAGGTGTGTTGTAAGTGTTAAACAAAATAAAATAAAAAAGATGCGCTGCAGGGTTTTCATGCCAAAACTGGGAGTTCATCCACTTTGCTTTTGCTTTCATTTTTGCCCGCATCTAACTTTCTGATTCGAGGTAACAAGATCACAAAAAAAACCCTGTCTATTCTTATAGCAGCCTGTCGAAGTTATGACTGAGCAAATTCAGTCATTTGGGTTGACATCAAATCAATTAATGCCATTCTATATGAGACATCTGAAATTATAACATTCCAGCGCATTACCTGCTTATTTGTTGATAGTGGCCACTCCCATTGATCAAGTGAGTTGTTACTAATTACCTGTAAACTAGCGTCAATGGTGATTCCCCTTAATTTATAGGGAACTCATAGCTGATTGTTTGTGCGGGAAGGAGTTTTTAAATTAAATGCTCTGCATTCATTGTATGCGGGAAGGAAAAAAATGATTGCCATCTCAAGGTTGGAACCCTTAAAGTTTACCACTTAAATTACCCCTCCCAACTTCCTTTTTATTTTGTTGTTGATTGTATTGAAGAATTCTAATTCTTTGCATCTGAATTCAATTCAATTCAATTCAAATTCGTTATTCTTAGAATTATCATTCAGCCAATACATTACATAATGATCCAATTATTTACAGTTATGATTGGAATAAATATCGACATATTTAAGAGGGGACAAACTTAAATACAGAATGTTGAAATGGCCATTATATCAAATGCAGGAGAGGCCATAATAAGTCTGGAGGACTTTGAGCATGCAAACCCCACCACCTAAAAGTCTACATGTTATGATTTACTAATTTTACTACTGGACAAAAGAATGACAAGACAAGACAGAACAGGACGAAACAGGACGAAGGACATACAATATTGTTTTAACAGATCAGGGGGCAAAAAAGAACATGGTGAACGTGGCGGAACCGAAAGAGAAACGATTAAAAGAGCAGGATAAAAAGGTATTGCAATTATTGAGTGGTCAATATAGAAATTGAGGGGAAAAATACGGATGACATGTTTTATGGCGATAAACAAAAAAAAGTTCAATTTAAAATATTTATTAATTAACTCTGTTAAGATAAATTTAAAAGCATTAATGGTTTAGAGTTATGGATACTGGTACTAAGTGTGTTCCATATTTTGGGACCAGATATTTACTGAGTACTTAATTAGGTTTGAGGAGGGGTTTTGTGTGATGGATTGTTTGCATTTCTGGTGTTATATGTGTGTAGATCACTATGTTTGGAAAAAATATTTAGAAAATGCGTTGGTAGGTGTGTGAGTTGTAACGATACATGAAAAAAATCGCTGTTGAGTTTTTGTAAATCGTAAATGTTAAGAGTTTTAGATTGGAACATGGTTTAGTAGAGATGTGTATTCAGGTATTAATGAGACGTATGGGCCTGTTTTTGAAGTTTGAATATATTGTCCAATATGCGAAAAAGGAGAAGTCCATGGAGAGTGGTTATTTTCAAGTGTTATGTCTGTATTTGCCCAAGCTATGTACTGTAAGATATGTACGGTAGTATTAGTGTGTTGGAATAAAGAGGATAAGATATGTTTGGGAAGGTTGTTGCGGAGTTTCTAAGAATCCCGCTGTTCTTAGAAAATTTGATTTGAAGTTTTTGAGATATGATTATTTCCAGGAAAGATGTTGGTCAATTATTACACCCAGAAATTTGGTTTTGGTATACGGTGGTGAATGGGGTGTATTGTCAATCATGATTTTGGTTGGTGGTGATGTGTCATGTTTTTCTTGTGAAGGGAATATAGTTGTTTTGATACATTTAAGCGCAAAGTTTGTTGGCTTTAAACCATTGTGATACATTTATTAACTCTTGGTTAAATATGTTTGAGAGTGTGTTAAGGTTTTTGTGTGATAGAAAGGAAATGTTGGTGTCATCGGCAAATAATTCAATGGAGAAGTGTTTGGCAGAGGAAGGAAGGTCATTGACATAGAGGAGAAAAGCAAGGGACCCAGTATAGAACCTTGGGGTACACCACAGGAAACTGGGAGAAGGTCAGAAGAGTGTGAACCAAGAGAAGTGAATTGGAATTATTGGATGGATAACTGGAGAGAAGATCTAAGGGAAGACCACGGAATACCATAGTGGTGGAGTTTGGCAGTGAATATCATGATCAATAGTGTCGAAGGCTTGGATAAATCGAGGAAGATACCCAATAGCGTGATAGTTGAGAGCAAGGGAAGCAAGAAGAGATGTTGTATAGATATCCCGAAGAGCAAGGTATGTTGAGTGTTGTTTGCGAAGGCCAATATTGGTTGTCATGAAGATTTGAAGGGGTGAGAAAATTATCAAGTCGTTATAGATAAGACGCTAAGGATCCAAGGATTTTGGAAAAAAACATGGAAGAAGAAGATAGAGGGCGGTAATTGGAGAAGGAGGAAGAAGACTGGAGAATCATCCTTTTTGAAGACAGAATGACTTTCGCAACATTGAGAGCCGAGGGGAAGATACCAGTCGATAAGGAAAGGTTAAAGATGTAGGTAAAGGGGTTTGGAGATTGAAAGGAATGACCACGCTTAACGTTCGAGGGGCTAACATCATCAGAGCCTGCGCTTTTGCCATTCTTGAATTTCGTTTAACGATGTCAAAAACCTCCTTTTATCTTGGGCTTGACGAAGATGGAGTTGAATGGGGATCATCAAGAAAATCAGCAAAAATAGAGAAGAGTTCTGGAAATCTTAGAGGCAAGTGCAGGACCAACATTGGCGAAAAGGAGTTGAACTTGTTGGAGAGGAGTCTGGGTCTGAAATCTTGACAGAGCCATCCAGAAAAAGGAAGGAGCCTTAGGTTTGGAGTTTTTGCCGATGACTTGGTTGATTGTTTGCCATGTGCTTTTGTTATGCTGATTTGTACATGTTTTAAATTCTTAGAGTAAGTATTTTTTTCGGAGAAGACTGATGAAGTAGTAGTTTATTTCTAAATTAATATAGTTATTTTTGTAATAGCATTAGGATGCTTTATAAATTTGATGTATAGTTTTGTTCTAGTTTTAATGATTTAATATTACCGCAGTAGTAATCCAGGTTTGGCTTCTTTACGTTTGTTTATTTTCTTTTTTAATTTGGGAAATATTTTTTTTAAAAAGGTTCTTTATAACAAATTTCCGAAGGAGGATAATATGATTTATCAGCAGAATAATTCTAACACATCGTCCAATTAGGTGACTTAATTCCAAAGGTTTTTAAATGAAGTGATCGTGCAGTAGTTATTTTTTTGGTCTAAAATACTGATTTTAGAATTCACTGAACTATTTTTATTGTCTATGTTGGTATTCATAATGTGAAATATGCGGAAATGGTCCAGTTATGTCGTTTTGTATAGAATTCCTGGTGTAATATTATGATTTGGACGTTAGTAAATATATTGTCAAGAGGGAAGATGTCCGAGTTGTGAGCGAGTAGGTTTGTCAATAAGATGGATAATAAGATCTGAGTATATAGTATTTAGAAATTCATTTGAATCAGAGTGAGTGGATGTGTTTAGCCCAAATGAGTTTAAAATCACCACAAATGAAGCTTGGTAAGTTTTGACGATTAATCATGTGATTGTGGTGGATAAATTAGTGGTGAATGGTTGAGGGCATCTATCAGGGCCTGTAAATGACGCCAACGATGGTGATTTGGGGTTGGCTTTCGATCTCAACAAAGATGGATTCAGATATTTGAAATATTTGCATGGTTTCAAATGCATTGTTCCTTGTCTATATATTAAAATGGGCTAGGTCAGTTCTACATTTACAGTATTAAAAAGCTATGCCCTCAGCATCATATAAGATATAATCTTTGAACTTATGCATGTCATACTAACCAGGACCTATCCCCTGTAATTGGTTGAAAAAAGGAGTTTTTAGTTAGTTTTGACGATTTTCGTCCTAATGACTCATGTAGTATATGTAAACATTGTACATTGTAAATAAAATTATTGGCAAATCTCATTGGTGGAGTAAAAATACAATACCATTTAGCATTTTAAGACAATTGTAAAGTCTATATATTTAGTGTAAAGATGAAAAAAATTCAAGTCCTCTTGCAGAGCAGCGCATGGTGTGGCCTAGCAGTGGGTTTATTTTTTATAGTGACTTATTTTTTATCAGCCTAGGCCACCTTAATTAAGGGAACCTAACTTTAAGGAGGGCATAAACAATTCTAAAAGATTTCTGCCTGTATGATGAGCACAAACAGCAATTAAACATTAGAGCATTAGAGACCATTCAGCAGCATGGATCATTAGCTGTGGGTGTCCCCAAAATTGGAAATACATAGGATTTCACCATGAGGAGGGGCATTTTACAAATCAAATTGTTGGGCTCAATTTGCACTAGCTGGTCAACCAGACCCTGGCGTACAAAGTCATTTCGGATTTACTTGCAGAGACAATGCATTAAAATAGTGAAAGTTTTTTAATTTTGTGGGTCAACTGAAATGTAATAATCTAACACATTTAAAATATGAAGCAAGCAACACAACAAAATTGTACAACACAACTTTAAGATAATCCAATTACATACTTTTTACATACAAATAAAACTCAGCAAGAAAGAAAAACTAGAGGTCTCTGTCCATTGTTATGCATTATTATTGCATACGTCCTGTTGAAGTTTGGTAATTAGTGACTTTTCACTGGGTCACCATTTTTGTTTAGCCGTATTCATAAATGTAGCCCAAGGCTTGAAGTAAGCAGGAGGCAAGGGGCAAATTATACCCCCGCCAAAAAGGCCAAAAATGCCCCTGGTTCTGAAACAAAACGTTGTACATTGTATAGACCAGGGGCAATAAATGTTAAAAACACCAAAAAATATGCTTCCTGGATCTTAAATCCTTATTTCAAGCCTGGAGAGCACCAGTGTAATTTCATAAAGGTTAGATTAGAATTCTCAATAGTCAAAATTGGAGTCAATCTCAAAAGTAAGGGAAAACGGCAAAAACATTAAAGCAACATTAATATCCAAAAACTCGTAAGGTCTAGGGGCATTTACCATTCTATAATGGTCGTTGAAAATTACTGCACAGCTTACATTTGAGTATTTTAAGATCCTAAAGAGCAGTGGTCCCTGCCAGTGTGCTCCTGATGAAAAATGGAAATTTAAATATTCACAGTACAACTTGTACAAGGAGAATTTATAGCAAAACAATGTCCAAAGTGATTCCTGTTTCTCAGTTTACACCATCGGTAAAGAGCCCTGGGCTGATTTAGTTGCTTAAGATTTACCTTTGTTAAAATGATACTTTGTTTTATTGCAAATGCAAAATGAACTGAATTTTGCTCAGAGTTGGAAACTTTGATGAACCATGCTATGAGAACGAATGGAATATATGGATATTTGTGGTTGATTTCAGCTTAGAATTTAATCCCAAAGGAAAGCCATGGTAAAACTCAAAGATGTTGGTGAAACCTTTGTTTGCATGAATGACCCTGCAGAGTTTTCAGTTTTTCATGATTCGCTCCTTGGAGCCGGGTCACTGCAAACTATGCTTGACCCCTGGGTTGTAAAATCTGTTCACGAGAAACAGGGATGGGTTTAACAACAAAACTGGGGTTAAAAATCTGTTCACGAGACCAGGGACTGGGTTAACAAAAACCGGGTGGGTGTTTGTGTGTGTTACTGTTGCTGCCACACGCGCTGCCACGCCCGAATAGTATCTTCTGGTGTATGATTAGATATATGGGAAAACTCGTGCGTCGGACAGGTTGAGCCCCGAGCGCAGAGTGGGGCACCTCGTTCAGGCTCCCTTTCCGTCTGAACACTCGGAATCGTCACACTGTCACGGCGCTCCTCATTCTCCCATCATTCGATGCATAATCCGTTGGGTGTGTGTGTGTTAATGATGCTGCAACACGCGCTGCCACCGAGCATCAGTATCTTCTTGGTGCTTATTGCATTAGATATCTAGGAAAAATCGGGCGTCGGACAGGTTAGACCCCCGAGTGCAGTGGGGCCCTCTTTCATGCTCACTTTCGGTCTGAACACTCGGAATCGTAACGCTGTCACTCGTCCTCATTATCACATACCTCAAGCATTTTAAACCGTTGTGGGTGTCTATGATGACCTGCAGAAGCTGTGTAATTGTTATAACAAAAGGATTTTTGTGTTAAAACTTTTATTTGAATAATTATGCAACACAAGCTAAGCCTGTGCAATTCATGTTGTATATACGCATGTTAACAAAAATTCACCCTCCGAAAACAACAATGATTAGATTGGGCTTATTTTCTCTTAAACATGCACAACATCTGGTTTTGGTCAAAGCTTATACCATTTTAGTTCTTAAGAGATTTAAGGAAATACATCATTTAGTTAACACAAACAATTAGGCACATTATGTCACAAAGATGTTATGTGTCTGCAGTCTATTCAAATAGGCACAAACTGTAACAAATAATCACGAATACACTGGTAATTAGTCAAATGTATCCATCTGTAGTTATAATATTAAATCATCATATCATTTGAATATGTTTCTTCCAAGGTTAAAACAATCCCCACAAGTCAAAAACAGAAGGCCTCCAAGCTCCAAAAATGAGCATTTACATTGTTAACAAAATTATGTCATCTCCGAGACAAAAAATTTCAGTCTCAGGGAAATTTTAAAGTTGACTAGTGCAGCACCTTGGTGAGTGTCATCCATCATATGAAATCACTACTAATCACTACAACAGAGACATCAGCAGCAAGAGATTTCGATTAAGCAAGTAAAGCTGTGATGTTTAACTTAACTGTTTCGGAAGAAGTGACCAAATGTGTTTCGGAGGGTTGACAGGTGCTAAGGGAAGGTATACAGTGTTGTATAATTTGAAATATGTGTGGTGTATTTTTACAACTTTATTCAAGTAAGAGTTAAGGCATGTTCCACCAATTTAAAGGAAGTCAAAAACATGGCCATGTATCTCTTTAAAAAAATAAACACATCAGTCATTGTGGCGGAAAGTGACGAAAATGTTAACGGGAAAGTTAACATTGAATTTGATATGCGCCAGAATCTTAAAGAGGCGAATGATCAAAATTCTTTTGCAACTAAATGGCAAGTCATACTGGTAGTTGTTGCAATACAACCCAAAAACAGAGAGAATTCTTATTAAATATAAGGAGTAAACAGTTTGTATAAATAGGGCATTCATTTGTTAACGGAAAAGGTCACCTCCGAAACGCTGACTTGCAACGACCTGTATCGGAAATGAGAAGCAAGAAAATGGGAACCAAAATCGTATAGGTGGACACTTGTCTATACTAATAATAAAACAAAAACTGGGAAATCAATGCAGGGGAAAGTAAAATGCTTTGAGAAAAAATAGATGTTATTTGGGTAGGTAAAACCAAACGTGCCAATTTTGACCACATAAAATGGCCACCAATCCAAAGAAAAAAGAAGGGCGGTTTGTTAAGCTAGTGAGCTAGCCCCTATATAGGATTGTTACACAGCAAAATATCTTTGAAAATTCTTAATTGAATAGTGGAGATACACATCATGAGTGTCAAAAATGGAAAGTTTACAACCTGATTGTGAAAAGGCCATACATCTATGTTGCGAAGATGGGTACATCCACATTGGTGAGTTCAAATAGATTATCGCGAGGGGACGCCACACACACACACGGACGGCAAAGCATTTCTATAGTCCCCCTTTGGCGGAGACAAAAAGATTAATCAAGTTGGTGAATGTGACTATTCTGTAGCAGCCAGCACAACATTCACGGATTTTTATAATGTAGGGTTTTTAGAATCATCATACTGTGTATAGTGTAGATGAAATGGGTGTAAACATGACTTCTGAGTTAATGTGGATTTTTAGTTTGATACATGATTACTCCTTTGTAGGAGCGTGGTAAATTTTACTAAAAGGGTGTGCAAAATTGTTAAGCATTGGAGTAAAGGGTTTGCAATGTACTTTGCATTCAGAACAGTATGGTGGCCAGTTGTGTTAAAATGCTGTTACATGTACAGTGTGTTGTGATTGTGTTTTGTGTTGCAGGATAGTGTGGATTGTGAATAGTTGGTGGAAAGGCAGGGGAGTAACCAGACCTTTGCAATTGGGAGGGGGGCAGAAGTGGGTGCCAAGGCATTTTTGAGGGGGCTAATTTGGGTCCTTCGCCATAGACACGTAAAAAGGTTCCGTTCATTTGGGGGGGGGGGCTGGTGGGGGAAGGGTTCCCAGCCCCCCTGCGGTAGGCCACTGGGGAAGAGTTAGGTTATATCAAGTTAGATGGGTTAAATCAGTAGGCAGATGAGTTTAGACTCTGTGAGTAGTGGGATTTCAAGTTACAGGGGTGGAGCAGATAATTATGGTAGTTTGGTATGCTATGGCCATGTGTGAAGTTGAGTTATTATGTGAAATGGGTAGGTAAAGGGGTTTGTTAAATGGTGGGTGATTGACATTGGTATGAGCCGAGTTTATGTTGGTGTGCATATTGGTTGAGTGAGAGGTGAGAAGTGGTTGTTTTTTGTGCTTTGAGTGCAAAGTGCTTTTGACTTGTGCATGTGTTTTTATGTGGCGCCAGTCGAGATGAAGAGAGTGCTATTTGAAAGCAGTTTTTGTGTTATGGAGTAGTGTGAGGTCGTTTATATTAAGTCGAGGGGGGGGGTAACGAAGGGGGTTCTGCATAGGTATTGTATTCTTATATTTTGGAGGATGTATTGTCATTAATGTGGGGCGCAATGAAAATGAAATTTTAGTACTTAAAGCAATTCAGAATGCTGTAATTTTATGTATGCTGATAATTGTGATTTGTTTTATGTAATTAATGAGATGCCCGGTTTCACACTGATAAATGGGGTAGGGTATTTCAGCATTACCATGTTCTGTGAATTTGGTACATGTGCAGAAAGTTGAGATGGAATTTTATTTTTATTGTAATTAATGAAAATGTATTTGACACAAATTGTGTGTGGCTTTCAGAATTGCATGTTTGTGGAAAATTTGGGGACTTCTCTTTATCATGAAATTGGGATGAATTTTAAAATTGTTGCTTTTCGGGTAGATATCGCGTTGCTATGGTGTTGTGGTGCTTGAGTTGGTTGCTTGTCCAATGCCACCATTCCATTGGTCATGCAATAACAGGTGCCAATTTAAATGGTCAGTGTGTGAAATCGGTTTCTGCTGAAGGGCATCAATGCCAAATTTAAAGGGGAAATACCGTACATTTTCCAAAATACTTGTATTTGTTGTGGAGTCAAACTACATGTATCGTGGTAAAATACATTGACCTGGCGTGTCACTTGATGCAGTTAGGTAGTGTGTGTGTGTTTAAGCTTGTTCCACCATGAAGCATCAATGTTGTAGCTTGGTAAAAAATGCAAATGGTGCGCCCGCAGGCAGAGTGCCCATTTCTCTGTCACTTGGCGTTTGGTCCAGACCCCCTCATATAATGTTGCGTGGGGGTTCGCCACTCCTCCCGCACAGCAAGTCTGTTTGCTTCCCAGTCTATGCCGACGGTACCCATTTATACTCCTGCGGTGGAGAGAGGCAAGGAGGTAAAGGCCGTGCCCCCAAGTTGCAACAACACATTGGTGACAGCGGGGCTCGAACCAACACAACCTTATGCTTATGAGGCGATGCGCCTGATCCACTGCACCACAATGTAGCCCTCTAGCTTTGGTATGATGTGCCACTATTATTTTAAAGATTTTAGTACAGATTGGTGATGTCGATTTTGGAAATATAAAGTAAGTAGGCCAAAGGGTCATGAAATGATTTATAAGTATTGAGGGTCAAAATTACAGTGATGGCGGCCATAGGTTCATTAATTATATTCACTGTTTGCAAATGAGTGAAATGTGGGATTGATGTGCTTATATTGGAATGATGCAGTTAGATCACAGATAAAATAATAACAACAATGAGCATTTTAGAAAGTGTTAATGAATTTTGTTTCTGCTGTCTGACTCTTGGTATAGTGCCTGGGGGGTTTCTTAGCCACCAACTTACCCGCGTGGCAGATTAGCTTCTGCGCTCTCCGGCCGCTTCTTTGAGAAAAATGGCGCGCAGCTATTTTTTTTTATAATCTGGCCACTCCCCGCTACACAATGTACAAAAAAGCCGAATCAATGCTATCTGACACTGTGTGTACGTGTAGTTTCCATGCCTTAGCCGATTGATGTGGTTGATAACCTCCCTTAGCGCAGTGAACAGTTGCCACCGGTTTGCCAAGAACAAGATCAACAATTGCTGGCGCTGTGTGCAAGCCGACACGTAAAGGTTAGGGGCCGGAGAATCCGCGGTTAGAAAACCCCGTTCCGCGGCGTGATTTCGGCAGGCCCAAATCCGCGTTTTCCGCTCGCACCAAAATCAGTATTTTCCGCGCCAAATCTGCGCTGAAAATGTGCCGAATCGGTGTAATAACGCACCTAAAGGGTCCTTGTAGACAACCATTATCCATGCTACATAAGTGTACAAAATAAATCGTTCATGTTGATGAAATATGGAAAAACGTCGCCTATAATCTGTGATCCCAGACGATATTCCCTGACGCGAATCTCTTTGAAAAACTATGAACACAAGACCCCAAATACATGTATGCCGCAAGCTTGCCAATAATATCAGCAGTGACAACTTTCCAGGCAATTGTTTAGCGCTTTATGTTCTTACGATACAAGAGGCTGGAGCCGCCCAGGTAATTAGGCCTTGCAATCAAGTAGTCTTCTTTTTGTGATCATGACTTCATACATTTACTCCCAGGATTCATCGATGGTCACAAGCCCAACATAGTCTGTTTGGTTTACACTATTTGCAGCGCGATGAAATGAGCTATGTACAGATCATGACATTATGCGATAGATTTTTTTTGTTTTTGCAGGCGGGCACAGTATAAACGGCTTTTGACGAACTGGAGCCAAGTTGTAAAGCATGCAGCTACAAATTTGATAGATTACCATGATACCCATATTCAAAAGGTGGAAGAAAAAAATAATTGTGGTTTAATAAATCATTTTGAAATTGAAAGGAAAACTCTCACCGAAGCAAGTGTTTATAGAGCTTTCAATCTTGTTCTTCCCCGATTGAGTATTTACAATTAGCAACTACCTCCCATTAATTAAATGGATAAATCCAAACATTCAAATTCCAGTAAAACAAGAGTCCATTCATATGTTAATCGGGGGGCTGACCAATTGCAAGTAAACAAGAATAAACCATGATAATTAAGTCCGATATTTATTAAAAAAATCAATTATGAATAACAAACCTAGATTTGAGTCGTGTTTTTGAATGCTAGAATGTGTCATTTTATCATGAATGAAATAATGTAAGGCCGTCTGCTTGCAGCTACATTCGCACGTGGCCTGGCGCCGACATTTGATACAATGGAAGCTAAATAAACAGTGAATTATTTAGAATTTAACTGGTATTGCAAATTTGCGAGCAGAAATTACCATTGTGGGGATCAATTTTTAAGGTTTATTACGTGTGGTTCATGAGCTGAAAGATCTTATGGAATTTTCCATTCTTGGGGAATTTCCGTTCTTTTGCAATAAGCTCAGGGCGTGAACCTCGCGGTTATCGAAGCAAATAACTTTCAGTCATCGCTCATGCTCAAGCATCATCACCTGGTCAAAGTGACTCGATCGCTGCCCATATATACATTCGTAAGGGTGCGGCATAATCATTGTTTATTTATTATCGGTTGTTTTAATTGTGTTCGTCCAACTTTTGATCAGTTGCTGCTCGCCATGCGTAATGTGATTCTTAAAACTTTCTAGAGACCACGCACAGTTTGATTGGAACACCCGCGATGCGTGAAGACACAAGTGTACCGTTCAGGGAAGGGCAATCAAGTAAGTGTGAACTCAAGGATGATAATTGTCGCCATTATGATCACTGTTACAACTGTGTGCCTTTCATCTCGAACAAACATATCCATAGGTGGTCTACTACAATACCCCAGTAACAAAGAGAGCAATTAGATCGTGCTTGAATAGCGGTACTAATGCACCCTGATCATGATAATCAGAGTTGCATTCGACGCTTTGATGCGATCAATAAATTATCAACTTGCCGACCAAATAGATTTTCTGCCAATCACATTTTGATCGTTAAGAAAAACAGTCGGGCAAGAAGATCAATGACCTGTCTGGTAGAAAAAATACGAAATCCCGCTGTTTTCCAAGCGGGAAATGGAATCCGCGCGGAAAGGCAAAATCGCGCATAACAGTCATTTCCGCGATCGCACGGAATTCTCCCGGACCCTATAAATGTGTGATTGTACGACAACGATAGGAAGCCTGGCCTGGGCCAGCACTTGGACTCAGTTCCAGTCCCTATAATATTTTAATAATTATAGATAGGGAGAGGGTGTTAGTTCCAATAATTGAACTTATGTATATAATTTTTAAAATTGGACATAATTGGTTGCCATAAGTTACAACTGTTTGTGGAGTTCCAATGCCTTTAAGGTTTGAGATTTAGTTTGAGATGTAATTTCTAATTAAAAAGAAAAATAATTTTCTTTTGACATACATAGCATCTCTAGAGTCGTAGAATAATTGTCTTACAAATTGTAACCGATGCTACAATTGGTCCCAAAAAAGTTCATGTTCAACTTGTACACGGCTGCCAAATTTGGCAGCCGATGTGACACAACAAGGGAAGTTTCACCTGAAAATTTCATTAATGTGAATTTTAAATCTGGAAACATGGTTATCAGATGATGCAGATGACTCTCAAGAATGCCTACAATATAACGTTTATTGCAAAATAGTGAATATTTAAAGGCCACTTTGCAGCTGTAAAGTTAGAGCAGAAGCTGTCTGTGTATATTGGCTTAAATGGCACTTCACTACACAATGTCATTGACTAGATAGTCTATGATAACAGCAGCCTAAAAAAAAGTTAAGACGAATCTGGTCATCATGATCATCAGAATAAGGGACCGGGGTGGGAGGAAACCCCGGTCATGTGTCGATAGTGGGACACTGATTTTGGAAGGATGTTCACATGGCACTAACTTTTGAGTTTAGCAAAAAGTGCTACAAGATATACCAAACACGTACATCACAATTTCATGTAAGAAAAAACATTAACCCTTTTTCCATATTTTGCTGTTTTTGCACCCTAACGCTGACGCGGCGTACATCGCCCGTTGGGAAAAAGGGGATGAATTTGTATTCTGCCAACACTTAAAATTTGGCACCTTTAACTTGAGTTAACATGCGGTTTATTCCGTTAACGTTGCCGATTTCGTAGCCTGTGGCAGAATACTAAATCTTCCGAAAAAAAAAAGACACACCTTTTTCTACGCGTTTTCTGTTCAAGGCATCATATCCACCTCTCGAATACAACTACAAGTGCCCCCCCCCCCCCCCCCCCGGGGATACAGCTGGGGGGTAAAAAAAAGTTCCCGCAGCCTATTCATTGTACGGTAATGAACTACAAAGCCATTTTGAATACATTTTTCCAAGACCTCGCGCCGCGCGCTCAAGGGCTGGTTCTGAACGGATAAATCATGACCATATAGGATCTAGTATCATTTAGTCCATAGCTGAAATGACGTTGAAGAAAAGACCAAAAAATCAAAATATCAAGTTTGGGATCCTGATTTCATCCTTAATGTTTTTCTGTACTTATAGGAGACATTTTACTCGATTGAAACCAAATATCAAGGAATCGAATGAATTTTAAAGGCTCAAAAATGCCGTGAAACAATAAAAGTTGCAGAAAGAGTTCTGCAC
>JAMKCH010032954.1:0-19269 GCA_023653785.1 Ophioderma brevispina
TAATTGCTACATACCCTCCCCCTACCCCATCAATCAATGGTGGGGGACCTGACGAGGCGGCTAACAACATGACTTGGATCAACAGTGACTAGGGGGAGAGGGGGGCGCTTTACAGCCAAGTCGGCAAAGTGTGGCAACATGTTTTCCATGAGTGTCTGAGTAAAATGTAAAAAAAATATCAGCTATGAATCGTTTTTTTTTTGTCAAAACTTCTTAACGCTTTGATGTATTAAATGGAACTTTTCACCATGCATAAAAAACACATATCCTTACAACATGGAGGAAAGTCTCAACAACGCGTTGTGTTTGAAGTGTGCACGCGCGAGAATGCGCGAGCGTGTATATCTGTGTATGCGTGCGGGTGTTCGCATGTTTGTGCGCGCGCGGGAGTGCGTGTGTGGTGGTGTATGAAGGTGTGTGTAGTTGCTGTGATACTCTACATAATAATTTTTCTATGGATTGGCGAATGGAAACGATTCGAACATGAGAGGGCTTTTATTTTCCGTAGATAGCAAGGTAAGCCAATGTGTTCAACTATCTGGTAGACTAGAAGTTAAGTTAAAGATAGTAAAAGTGTACGGCATAATTACATTAGACTTGATTGTATCACATGCGTCCTTGTTAAGAAAAAAGAAAGAAAAAGAGAATAAGAAAGAATTAAAAAAGAAATATAAGAAAGAATCAAATAAAAAAATCAGAATGAAATATAAGACGAAATCAAATAAAAAAATCGAATGAATACAATAACATACAATAAACAATCATAAAAAAAATCGTATATTGATAATAATGCCGAATGGATCATCAATTCCAACAAAGTAATACGGAATAAAATAAACAGATATTATAAGCCGGAGTTGGATTCGAACCACAATCATCCGCTTATTGGCGTATTCTTTATCCTTTAGACAAAACACTAACTGTCAAATAAAAATGGAATTGCATTGTCTCATATGACCCACTATGATGCAAAACGCAAAACACACAAATGTCCGAACAATAAGATAAAAAATTATGGATTCATATTATTGCATAAATGATAATGAAATTAGTTTGTGGCATGTTGATACAAACATTGGAACTGGATATATAATGAAGATTGATTCCCATAGAAATATTTGGCTGATGCGGGTTTAACCGTGTCGGTAAACAGTATTAGAATGCGTACAATGACACGGTGAACCATAAAGTTATAAGCCTCTTGAGGTCTAAAATACGTTTACTGTCATGGGTTAACCGTCCTTTTTGTGTGTATTTCAATAGTAGTTAACCAACACGGTTAACCATGTGTACTTTCGTGCCTAATGTTTGCAAGGTGGATGCACATACACGCCACAGAAAACACACAAGCGTACCCACGACACCCACTTACACACTCGGACGCAAGCAAGCACACGCACCCCACCCACCCACACACACACACACCACACAACACCCACACACACACACACACACAAAAACCACCCACACGTTAACACACAAACACACCAACAATTAATTAAATATTCATCAAAAGGTAGCCGTTCCTCAATACGAGTTCATCAATGCAAATCATTTACGTAGCTCAACTAATTGCTATCATTTGCGATTTGAAAACATTTGGGCAAACTTTACTCCAAATTAAAACAAAGTCATTATTTACTTCATGTAGGTTAAAAAAAAAAAAAAAAAAAAAAAAAAAAACCATTATATCTTTTAACCACCCTAAACAAAAAATACAAACACAAGTTATATTCATTTAAATTTTAAGCAAATAATAGTACATTAATTTTAAGCTATTGATAAAAATTGCAAGAAACCGCACCCGGCTGCGGCCCAAATGCACTAAAGCATTTTGTTTTTGGGGGGGGGGGGTTAATTTGTCCAATTGAAATGTGTTTATAGGTATAAACCATACATGTGGACGTTACGGATCAGAATTGCAAGTTTGTCGCATGTCACAAAAGAGGGAATTTCGAAGCAGAAATGTGGATCCCTCCATTCTGATCGCGCGGAACGCCAACTATATGCCCAAGTGAAATAATTTAAGTGTCCATGAGTCATTACATATCTGCTAGGTTATAATATTTAACAAATTACAAGCAGAAATGTTATTTTCATTTTATCCTAAGGAAGTACATTGGAATTATACCCACATTATTTTAAAAATAACCACTTTAACACACCTAAAACCACTGAAACAAGTCGTGCTTTTTTTGCGGCAACGCAAAGACACGTCTGTCTTCCATTTTGTCAGTATTCCCTACACGTCACATTCCAGCCTCAGCATTAATGTCAGTGACCAATAGCCATAATTTAGGAAGTACGGATATATTTTATGCTCTACACATGCATTCGCGACACTTAGACACACTACCAATAAAGCAATTATGAATCGAAAAAAGTCTTTGTTTAAATCTCCGCATATATCACATTTCTAATTTCTAATGGGATGTTGTTGAAAGGCCAAACTTGTATAGATTCGACCCTCCCATTATTATTACTGGCTACTCCCTAAAGTGTCCCTATTTGGTAGCAATCTATCTGGAGTAGAAAGAAAGAACAATGTATTGAACGTAATTGCTGAAAATTTGGTTGAAAATATTTCATCCCAAAAAAAGTTATGACCCAAAAACTGAAATCAGTTAAATATGTTTCATTTCGCTCAGACAATCATGGAAACAATATTTGCCCACACTTGATACAATATAATCAACAGTTCCATGCTCACAGCTATTATCCGAATTGGCATTCATTGGTTCCATTGGGAAGCTATGTCCTTGCTCTTGTACCATACCCTTCCCCTCACCCCCATCAAATCAATTTTGGGGGCCTGCGATGCTGCTAACAACATGAACTTGGATCAACATTGCCTAGGTGGAGAGGGGGTCGCTTTACAGCCAAGTCGGGCAAATGTGGGCAACATTTTTTTCCATGATTGTCTGAGTAAAATGTAAAAAAATATATCTGATAAATATCGTTTTTTGTCATAACTTCTTAACGCTTTGATGTATTTACATGAAATTTTCACCATGATAAAAAACATCATATCCTTTACAAACTTGAGGAAAGTCTCACACGCGTATGTGTTTGTACTTGTGCACGCGCGAGAATGCGCGAGCGGGGTTATCCTTGTATGCGTGCGTGTGTTCGCATGTTTGTGCTCGCGCGCGGGCGTTGCGTGTGTGTGTGTGTGTAGGTTTGTGTAGTTGCTGTGATACTCTCACCTAATACATTTTTCTATTGATTGACGAATGAAATCGATTCGAACATGAGAGGGCTTTTTATTTTCCGTAGATAGCAAGGTAAGCCATGTGTTTGAAAAAACTCATCCTGCGTAAATAGCAAGTTAAGTTAAATATCGGTTAAAAGTTGTACGCATATTACATTATACCTTTGAATTGTAAATCATGCTTCCTTTGTTTTAAGAAAAAAGAAAGAAAAAGAAAAATACGAAATTAATACAAAAAAAGAAAATATAAGAAAGAAATCAAATAAACAAATCAGAATGAAAAATATAAGAAGAAATCAAATAAAAAAATCAAATGAAATACAATAAACATACAATAAAAAATCATGAAAAAAAATCGTATATGATATATTAATTGCCGAATGGCTCATCAACTCCCAACAACGGATAATTACGGAATAAATAACATATATTATAAAGCCGGAGTTTGATTTCGAACCCACCAATCATCCGCTTATTTTGGGCGTATCTTGTATCCTTAGGGGGCCCCAAGCCCGCGGTCAACTGTCAAGTAAAAATGGAATGCAATGCCTCATATGACCACTATTTCTGCATAACGCAAAACACACAAATGAACACGAACTACTATAGCTATTTTATTGTGGTTCATATTTATTGCATAAATGATAATGAAATTAGTTTGTGGCATTGTTGATACAAGCATTGGAACTGGATTATAGTAACTGATATATGATTCCATAGAAATCATTTGGCTGATGATGGTTAACCGTGTCGGTTAACCACGTATAGAATTGCGTACAATGACATCGGTTAACCATAAAAGTTATAAGCTTCTTGAGGTCTAAAATACGTTTACTGTTATGGGTTAACCGTCCTTTCTGTGTGTATTTCAATAGTGGTTAACCGACACGGTTAACCATGTGTACTTTCGTGCCTCATGTTTGCAATGTGGATCGCACATACACGCACACAGAAACACACACACGCGTACCCACGACACCCACGTACACACTCGGACGCACGCAAGCACACGCACCCCCCCCCCCCCCCCCTACACCCCCCCACACACACACACAAACACGTATATACACACACACACCAATTTAATTAAATATTCATCAAAAGGTAGCCGTTCTTCAATCCGAGTTCATCAATGCAGTATATTTACTTAGCTTACTGAATTTTCGCCTATCATTTGCGATTTGAAAACAATTTGGGCAAACTTTACTCCAAATTTAACAACAAAGTCATTATTTACTTACTTCATGTAGGTTACGAGTAATGTGCAAACTTTATATTAAAAGCCATTATATTTTACCCATCCTAAAAAAAATACAAAAACAAATGTTTATATCATTATCATGAACATTTTGAAAATATATTTAAAAAACATTAAATTTTAAAGCCATCTTGTAAAAAGCAAGAAGCGCAAAAAACCCCCCCACCGGCCGCGGCCCCCAATGCAATCTAAAGCATTTTTTTGGGGAGGGGGCTGTTGGGAAGGGGTAGCTTTTCCAATTTAAATAAATTGTGTTATATATAGATATATATACGCCATACATGTGGACGGTACGGATCACAATTGCCTGTTTGTCAACATGTCACAAAAGAGGGAATTTCTGAAGCAGAATTGGGATCTCGATTCTGATCTAGCGGAAAACGCCAAAAATATAGGCCCCAAGTGAAGAAGTTAAGCAACATATGACGTTCATTACAATCTGTATGTTATCAATTTAAACAAAATTACAAGCAGAAAGAAATGTTATTTTCATGTTATCGAGGAAGTAAAATATTTATACCACATAATTTTAAAATGGCACTTTAACACCAAAAAACACGTGAAAAAAGGGTCGTGCTTTTGCGGCACGCAAAGAGAAACAAGTCTGTTTACATTTTGCAGTATGCCCGTACCACGTCACACTCAGAAGTCAGCAGGGAAATGGCAGTGACCATGCCATAATTTAGGAAAAGGAAGAATATATATTTATGCTCTAGAAACATTGCATTCGCGCCACTTAGACACTACCAAATAAGCAAATTATGAATTGAAGAAAGAAAGAAAAAGTCTTGTTTAAATCCCCGCATATATATTTCTAAGGTAATGTGTTGACAGGCCAAAATTGTATAGATTCGACCCTCACATTATTATTAATTGGATAGTCCCTAAAGTGTCACTATTTGGTAGCAACTTTCTGGAGAGGAAAGAACATGTTATTGGACGTAATGCTGAAAATTTGTGAAATATGACATCCAATAAAGTTATGACCCAAAAACTGATCAGATCAAAATATTTGTCCATTTCGCTCATCCAATCATGGAAAAAAATAGTTGCCACACTTGATAAAATATAATAAACCAGTTCCATTGGCTAACAGCTATACCGAATGGGTAATTTATTGTTCATTGGAAAGCCGATGGCTGCTCTTATCCATATCCTACCCCTACCCCCATCAAATCACAATGTGAGGGGACCTGTACGAGGCTGCTAACAAACAGGACTTGAAAATCAACATTGCCTACGGGGAGAGGGAGAGGGGGGGCGCTTACAGACAAGTCGGGCGGGCCAAAGTTGGCAACATTTTTTTCCATGAGTGTCTGAGTAAAATGTAAAAAATATATCTGATAATGTTTTTTTGGTCATAACTTATTAACGCTTGAGGTTATTTACATGAAAATTTCACCACTGATAAAAAACATTTTCATAACCCTTTACAAACATGAAGAAGAAAGTATCACACTGCGTATGTGTATGCTACTTGTGCACGCGCGAGATGAGCGAGAGGGGGGTGTTCATGTGTATGAGTGGTGTGTTCGAATGTTTGGTGTGCGCGGCGCAGCTACGTGAGTTTGTTTTTTTTGTGTGGTATGAGGTTGTGTTGTTAGTTGCTTGTGATATCTATCAAAATACATTTTTTATGGATTGGCGAATGGAAACGCATTCGAAACATGAGAGGGTTTATTTTCCCGTAGATAGCAACGGTAAGCCAATGTGTTTAAAATCATCTGCGCAGATAGCAAGTTAGTTAATCTAGTTTAAACGTGTACGGCATAATTACATATACCTGTGATTTGTACCACATGCTTTCCTTTGTTAAGAAAAAAAGAAAAAAAAGAAAGAAAAGAAAATAAGAAATTAATATAAAAAAATATAAGAAAGAATCACAAAATAAAGAAAGAAAATAAATAAAAAAATAAGGAATGAAATACAATTAAACTACAATAAAAAAATCAGAAAAAAAATCGTATATTGCTATATTAATTTCCCCGAATGGCTCATCAACTCCAAACAAAGATAATACGGAATAAAATAAACGGATATTATAAGGCCCCCGAGTTGGCTTCGAACCCACAATCATCCGCTTAATGGGCGTATTTTTATCCATTAGACCAAAACAATCAAATGTCAAATTAAAATGGAATGCTGCCTTCAATGACCAATTATTGCTGCAAAACGCAAAAACACACACATGTTACACGAACTAATATATATATTTTATTTTGGGGTTCCATATGAGATTGATAACCATGATAATGAAATTAGTTTGTGCATATTGTGAAAAAATGAAACGGAGTTATAGTAACTATATATGATTCCATAGAAATCCTTTGGTGATGTGGTTAAAACCGTGTCGGTTAACCACGTTTAGAATTGCTACAATGACATCGGTTAAACATAAAAGTTATAAGCTCTTGAGTCTAAAATACGTTTACTGTTATGGGTTAACGTCCTTTCTGTGTTGTATTTCCATAGTGGTAACCGACACGGTTAACCATCGTGTACTTCGTACATAATGTTTGCAATGTGGCATCGCACAACACGCACACAGAAACACACACACTGCGTACCCACGACAACCACGTACACACTCGGACACACGCAAGCACACGCACCCCCCCCCACACACACACACAAACACGGGTATACAGCAACACACCAATTTAATTAAATATCATAAAAGGTTAGCCGTTCTTCAATTTTCGAGTTTCATCAATGCAGGATTTTACATTAGCTCACTGAATTTTGACTATCATTGCGATTTTTATTGGAAATTGTGAAAACAATTTTGGGCAAACTTTAGACTCAAAATTTAACAACCAAGTCATTATTGTACTTCATGTAGGTTACGAGTAATGTGCCCAACTTTCTATAAAAGCACATGATATATTTTACCCCATCCTAAACAAAAATAAAAAAACAATTTCTGTTTATATATTTTAAATTTTAAAGCAATTAATAGTCCATTAATTTTAAGCATTTGTAAACAGCAAGAAGCTGCCCCGGCTGCGGCCCAAATGCACTTAAAGCATTTTTTTGGGGAGGGGGGGGTTTGTAATTTGTCAATTTGAACATTGTTGGTATATATATATATATATAAGCCATACATTGTGGACGGTACGGATCACAAAATTGCTGTTGTCACATGTGCCACAAAAGAGGGAATTTCTGAGAGAAGAAGTGGGGGGGGGGGATCTCCGTCTGATTCTAGGCGGGGGCCGGTGAAACGCCAAACTATAGGCCAAAAGTGGGAATAAGTTAAGGCCACATGACGTCATTCATATCTTGCTAGTGTGTAAATTTAACAAATTACAAGACGAAATGTTATTTTCATTTATTCCGAAGGAAAGTAAATTTAATTTATACACAATAATTTTAAATGGCACTTTATTTAACACCAAAAAACACGTGAAATACAGAGTCGGGATTTTGCGGCACGCAAAGACCACGTCTGTGTACTTTTGCAGTATTCCCGTTACACGTCACCACTCAGCATCAGCGTTAATGCAGTGACAGTTTGCCCAATTTTAGGAAAGTAGATTATAATGCTCTAGAACATGCATTCGCGACACTTAGAAACTACCAAATAAAGCAAAATGAAATTGAAGAAAAGTTCTGTTTTTAAATCTCCGAATATATGATTTCTTAATGTAATGTGTTGACAGGCCAAACTGGTATAGATTCGACCCTCACATTATTAGTAATGGTAGTCCCTAAAGTGTCCCTATGTGGTAGCAATCTTCGGAGTAGAAAGTAAGAACAATGTATTGGACGTAGTTGCTGAAAATTTGGTTGAAATATTGACATCAAGAAAAAAAGTTATGCCAAAAACTGAAATCAGATCAAATATTTTTCATTCGCCTCAGGACAATCCTGGAAAAAAATAGTTGCCACACTTGTACAAATAATCAAACGTTCCCAGGCTCACAGCTATTACCCGAATTGGGGTAATTCATTGTTCATTGGAAAGCAGAAGTCTTGCTCTTATCCATATGCCTCCCCTACCCCCATCACTCAATGTTCGGGGGCAACTCCTCTCTGACGAGGGTGGCTAACAACATGACTTTGAATTCAAAATTGTTCAAAAAAGGAAAAAAGGAGGGGGGGGGGCGCTTTACAGCCAGTCGGGCAAGGTGTGGCAACATTTTTTCCATGATTGTTGAGTGTAAAAAATGTAAAAAAAATATTCTGATAATCGTTTTTTTTTTTTTTTTTTTTGGTAATTAACTTCTTAACGCTTGATGTATTTACATGAAATTTTCACCAAGTGATAAAAAAAAAAATTTACCCTTTACAAAACCAGTGAAGAAAGTCTCACAATGCGTATGTGTATGACTTGTGCAACGCGCGAGGAATTGCGCGGCGGGTTTATCGTGTATGCGTGCGTGTGTTAGCATGTTTGTGTTCGCAGCGCGGCGCGTTGTGAGGGTGGTGTGTATGAAGGTTTGTGTAGTTTGCTGTGATATCTCTCACATAATACATTTTTCTATGGATTGGCGAATGGAAACGATTCGAACATGAGAGGGCTTTTATTTCGTTAGATAGCAAGGTAAGCCATGTGTTTGAAAATCATCTGCGCAGATAGCAAGTTAAGTATATAGTTAAAAGGGTACGGCATAATTACACATTACCTTTGATTGTACCACATGCTTTCCTTTGTTAAGAAAAAAGGAAAGAAGAATAAGAAAATACGAAATTAATAAAAAAGAAAATATAAGAAAGAATAAAAAATATAAGAAAGAAATCAAAATTAAAAAAATCAGAAATGAAAATACAATAAACATACAATAAAAAATCATGAAAAAAAATCGTTAATTGATATATTAAATGCCCGACGGCTCATACAACTCCAACAACGTAAACGGAATAAAAATAACAGATATTTATAAGGCCGAGATGTATTCGAACCCACAATCATACGCTTAATGGGCGTAGGCTTTATAATAGACCAAACACTCAAATGTCAAATAAAACAGGAATGCACTGCCTCATATGGACCACTATGCTGCAAAACGCAAACACACAAATGTACACGAAACGAATAATACTAATTTTATTGTGATTCAAATATGGCATAAATGCTAATGAAATTAGTTTTTGGCATTGTTGATACAAGCATTGAAAATGTCTGGATGGATTATAGTAACTGATATATGATTCCATAGAAATCATTTGGCTGATGATGGTTAACCGTGTCGGTTAACCACGTCTAGAATTGCGTACAATGACATCGGTTAACCATTAAAGTTATAAGCTTCTTGCGGTCTAAAATAGTTTAATGTTATGGGTTAACCGTCCATTCTGTGTGTATTTCAATAGTGGTAACCGACACGGTTAAACATGGGTACATTTCGTACCTATGTTTGGCAATGTGGATACGCACATACACGCACACAGAAGAAACACCAACACGCGTACCCACGAAACCAACGTACACAATCGGACGAACTGCAAGCACACGCACCCACCCCCCCCACACACACACAAAAACCCGTATAAACACACACACCAATTTAATTAAAATATTAATCAAAGGATATCCGTTCTTCAATTCGAGTCATCAATGCAGTATATCTACTTGAGATCACTGAAATTTCGCCTATCATTTGCGATTTGTGAAAAACAATTTGGGGCAAAACTTTACTCCAAATTTAACACCAAGTCATTATTTACTTCATGTAGGTAACGAGTAAGATGCAAAATTTATATTAAAAACCATATATATTTTACCCATCATAAACAAAAATACAAAACACAATGTTTTAATCATTTAAATTTAAGCAATAATAGACTTAATGTAAAGCCATTGTAAAAGCAAGAAGCTGCACCCGGCTGCGGCACAAATGCATAAAGCATTTTTTTTTGGGGGGGAGGGGGGTAATTGTCCAATTTGAAAATGGTGTTTGATATATAATATATATATAAGCCATTTACATGTGGACGGTAAGGATCACAATTGCCTGTTTGTCACATGTCACCAACAACAACAAAGGGGAATTTCTGAAGCAGAATTGGGGGATCTCCGATTCTGATCTAGCGGAACGCCAAAACTATAGGCCCAAGTGAGTAATGTTAAGGCCATGACGTTCATTAAATTCTGCTAGGTTTAATTTAACAAATTTACAAGCAGAATGTTTATTTCATTTTATCGAGGAAAAGTAAATTTTAATTTATACAATAATTTTTTAAAATGGCACTTTTAACACCAAAAAAACACGTGAAGAAAATACAGAGCGATGCTTTTGCGGCAGCAAAGACACGGCTTGTTTACATTTGCAGTATTCCCTAACGTCACATCAGCATTAGCAGTTATGGCAGTGACCATTGCTCCTAATTTGGAAGTAGTAAGGTTAAGAGATATATTTATGCTCTAGCACTTCGCATTCGCGACACTTAGACACTCCCAAATAAAGCAAATTATGAATTAATTGAAGAAGGAAAGTCTTGTTAAATCTCCGAGATATATTTCTAAGGTAATGTGTTGACAGGCCAAACTTGTATAGACTTCGACCCTACATTATTAATGGATTAGTACTAAGGTCCCTATTTGTACAATATCCTTTGGAAGTAGAAAGAACAATGTATTGGACGTAATTGCTTGAAAAAAATTTGGGGAAATATTGAATCCATAAAAAGGTTGAACCCAAAAAACTGAAATCAGATCAAAATTTTTCATTTCGCTCAGACAGACAATCATGAGAAAAAAAAATAGTTTGCCCCACACTTGAGGACCAATATAATAAAACAGTTCCATTGCTAAAGCTAGACCCGGCAAATTGGGTAATTCATTGTTCCATTTGGGAAAGCAGATGTCTTTGCTCTATCACAATCCTTCCCTACCCCCATCATGATGTTGGGGGAGCTGAAGAGGCTAGCCTAACAACAGGACTTGAATCAACATTGCCTTACGGGGAGGAGAGGGGGGCGCTTACAGCCAAGTCGGGCAAAGTGTGGCAACATTTTTTTCCATGATTGATGACGAGTAAAATGTTAAAAAAATATATCTGATAATCTTGTTTGGTATCACTTCTTAACGCTTTGAGTATTTACATGAAAATTGCACCACTGATAAAAAACATCATACCCTTAACAAACATTGAAGAAGAAAGTCTCAAAAGCGTAGTGTATGTACTTGTGCACGCGCGATAATGCGCGAGAGGGGTTAGAGGGGGGTATGCGGGCGTGTGTCGCATTGCTTGTGTGTGCGCGAGCGCTTGTGCGTTGTGTGTGTGTTTGAAGGTTTGTGTAGTTGCGGTGATATCTCTCACATAATACATTGTTCTATGGATTGGCGCAATTGGACACGATTTCACACAGAGAGAGGGCTTTTTTTTACGTAGATAGCAAGGTAAGCCAATGTGTTTAAACTCATCTGCGCAGATAGCCAGTTAAGTTAATATAGTTTAACGGTACGAATAATACATATATACCTTTGAATTGTACCAAATGCTTTCCTTTGTTAAGAAAAAGAAAAGAAAAAGAAAATAAGAAATTAATAGAAAACTGAAAATATAAGAAAGAAGAAATCCAAATATAAGAAAAGGAAAATCAAATAAAAAAATCAGAAGGAAATACAATAAAAAATACAATAAAAGATCATGAAAAAAAAACGTATATGATATAATTAATTGCCGACTGGCTCATCAACTTACAACAAAGAGAATTTACGGAATAAAATCAAACAGATATTATAAGCCCGCCGAGTTGGATCGACCCACAATCATCCGCTTAATGGGCCGTAGTCTTTATCCATAGACAAACACTCAAATGTAAAATAAAAATGGAATGCCAATGCCTCATATGCACCACTATTGCTGCAAAAAGCATTTAACACACAAATGTACCGAACTAATATATATATTTTATTGTGATTCATATATATTGCATAAATTGATAATGAAATTAGTTAGTTGGTGGCATTGTTGTTACAAGCATTGAAACTGGTTTATAGTAACTGATATATGATCCATTAGAACTCATTTGGCTTGATGATGGTTTAACGTGGTCGGTTAACCACGGATAGAATCGTACAATGACATCGGTTAACAATAAAAGTTATAAGACTTTCTTGAGGTCTAAAATACGTGTACTGTTATGGGTTACCGTCCTTTCTGTGTGTATTTCAATAGTGCTTAACCGACACGGTTAACCATGTGTACTTTCGTACCTCATGTTTGCAATGGGAATCGCACCTACAGCACACAGAAGAAACACACACACGCGTACCAGACCCACGTACCACACTGGACGACTACGCAAGCACACGCACCCCCACTCAGACCCCCCCCCCACAAACACAACAAAAACACGTATACACACACATCACCAATTTAATTTAAATATTCACAAAAGGTAGCCGTTTCTTCAATTAGAGTTCATCAATGCAGTATATGTTACTTAGCTCACTGAATTTGCGCCTATCATTGCGATTTGAAAACAATTTTGGGCAAAACTTACTACAAATTTAAAAACCAAGTCATTATTTACTTCATGTAGGTTACGAGTAATGTGCAAACTTTAATTAAAAAGCCATTATATATTTTTACCCATCCTAAACACAAAATACAAACACAATCTTTTATATCATTTAAATTTTAAAAGCAAAAATTAATAGTACATAATTTTAAGCCATTGGGTAAAAAAAGCAAGCAGCTTGCACCCGGGAGGGCCCCCCCAAATGCACTATAAGCATTTTTTGGGAGGGGGGTTTATGTAATTTGTCCAATTTGAAAAATTGTTTTTATATATATATATATATAAGACCATACCATGTGGACGGTTACGGATCACAATTGCATGTTTGTCACATGTCAACAAAAGAGGGGGAATTCTGAAGCAGAATTGGGATCTCGATTCTGATCTAGCGGAAACGCAAAACTATAGGCCCAAGTGAATAAGGTTTAGGCAGGAGTTCATTACATATCTGCTATGTTATATAAATTTAAACAATTAACAAGCAGAAATGTTATTTTCATATTTATTCCGAGGAAAAGTAAATTTAACGTATAAACAATAATTTTAAATGGCACTTAAACCCCCACCAAAAAAAACACGGAAATACAGCGTCGTGCTTTTGCGGCACGAAACGAACACGTATGTGTAACACTTTGCCAGTATTACCGACACGTCACAAATCAGCATTCAGAAGTGAATGGCAAGTGACCATGCCTTAATTAGGAAATAAGATATATATTATCTCTAGACATTGCATTCGCGACACTTAGACACTACCAAATAAAGCAATTATGAATTGAAGAAAAGTCTTGTTAAAATCTCCGCATATATATTTCGAATGTAAAGGTGTGGACACACAAACTGTATAGATTACGACCCCTAAATTATATACTGGCTAGTCCCTTAAAGTGTCACTATTGGTAGCAATCTTTCTGGAGTAGAAAGAACAATGTATTGGACGTAATTGATGAAAATTTGGTTGTTTAAATAATTGAAATCCAATAAAAAGTTAGACCCAAAAACTGAAATCAGAGCAAATAGTTTCATTTCGCTCAGACAATCATGGAAAAAAAAAAAAAATAGTGGCAACACTTGTAACAATAGTAATCCAAAAGTTCCCCGCTCACAGCTATTACCCGAATGGGTAATTCATTGTTTCATTGAAAAGCAGATGTCTGGCCTTATCCAATCTTCCCCTACCCCATCAATCATGTTGGGGGACCCTGACGAGGGCTGCGAACAACATGACTTGAATCAACATTGCCCTAGGGAGAGGGGGGGCGACTTCCAGCAAGTCGGGCATAGTTTGGCAACATTTTTTTCCATGATTGTTGCGTAAATGTAAAAAATATATATGCTAATCGTTTTTGTCATAACTTCTTAACGCTTTGATGTATGTACATGAAATTTTCACCAACTGATAAAAAAAATCATACCTTACAAACATTGAAGAAAGTCTCACACTGCGTTATGTGTATGTACTTGTGCAAGCGCGAGATGCGCGAGCGCGGGTTATCTGTGTATGCGTGCGTGTGTCGCATGTTTGTGTGCGCGCGCGCGTGTGCGTGTGTGTGTGTATGAAGGTTTTGTGTAGTTGCTGTGACATCTCTCAAGCCATAAACATTTTTCTAGATGCGAATGGAAACGATGCGAAAGGGAAGAGGGCTTTTATTTTCGTAGATAGCAAGGTAAGCCAAGGTGTTTAAACTCATCTTGCGCAGTGATAGCAAGTTAAGTTAAGATAGTTTAAACGTACGCATATATTTACATTATACCTTTGATTGTACCACATGCTTTCTTGTAGAAAAAAGAAAGAAAAGAAATAAGAAATTAATAAAATTTTTTTTTTAAAAAGAAAGAAATTCAAATATAGAAAGAAATCAATCAAAAACTCAGATGAAATCAATAAACATAACAATAAAACATCAGAACAAATCGTATATTGATATATTAAATTGCCGACTGGCTCATCCAACTCCAACAAAGATAATTACTGAATAAAATAAACAGATATTATACGGCCCCGAGTTGGATTCGCACCACATCATCCGCTTAATGGGCGTATTCGTATCCATTAGACCAAACCTCAAATGTCAAATAAACAAATGGATCAATGCCTCATATGACCACTATTGCTGGCAAAACGCAAAACACACAATGTAACGGGAACTATATATATATTTTATGTGATTCATATATATTGCATAAATGATAATGAATTAAGTTTGTGGCATGTTGAATACAAGCAATTGAACGGGATTATAGTATGATATATGATATCCATATAATCATTTTGGGCGATGAATGGTTTAACCGTTCGGTTAACCACGTATAGAAGTGCGTACAATGACATCGGTTTCGGTTAACCATAAAAGTTATAGCTTCTTGAGGTCTAGAATACGTTTAGCTGTTATGGGTTAACCGTCCATTCTGTGTGTATTTCAATAGTGGTTACCCGACACGGTTAACCATGTTGTACTTTGTAACTCATGTTTGCAATGTGGTTCGCACATACACGCCACAGAAAACACACGCGTACCCACGACAACAACGTTACACAACTCGGACCGACACGCAAGCACACGCACCCCCCCCACACAAACACACAAACACGGTTATACACACACACACCAATTTAATTAAATCGTCATTCAAAAGGTAGCCGTTCTTCAATTCGAGTTTCATCAATGCCGTATATTTACTTAGCTCACTGAATGTTCGCCTATCATTTGCGATTGAAAACAATTTTTGCGGCAACTTTACTCCAATTTAACACCCAAGTCATGATTACTTCATGTAGGTTACGAGTAAGTGCAAAACCTTATTAAAAGCCATTATCTTATTTTACCCATCCTAAACAAAAATTACAAACACAATGTTTATCATTTAATTTTAAAGCAATTAATTAGACATAATTTAAGCCAGTTTGTAAAAAGCAAGAAGCTGCACCCGGCTGCGGCCCAATGCACTAAAGCATTTTTTTGGGGAGGGGGGTTAATTTGTCCAATGTGAAAACAAAAAAATTGTTTGTTCTATATATATAATATAAGCCATACATGTGGACGGTTCGGATCACAATTGCATGTTTGTCACATGTCAAAAAAGAGGCGAATTTCTGCAGCAGAATTGGGGATCTCCGATTCTGATCTAGCGAAACGACAAACTATAGGCCCAAGTGAATAAGGTTAAGGCCATGGACGTTCATTAATATCTGCTAGTTATAAATAACTATATTACAAGCAGAATAGAAATGGTTATTTTCATTTTATCCGAAGGAAAGTAAGATTTAAGTTATACACAATTTTAAAAAAATGGCACTTAACACCAAAAAAACACGTGACAATAAGAGGCGTGCTTTTGCGGCACGCAAGAACACGTCTGTTTACATTTTTGCAGTATTCCGTACCGTCACACTCAGCATCCAGCAGTTAATGGCAGTGACCCTGCCCTAATTTAGGAAAGGAAAGTAAGATATATATTATGATTAGCACATTGCATTCGCGACACTTAGACACTACCAAAAAAAGCAAATTATGAATGAAGAAAAGTCTGGTTTTTAAATCTCGCATATATATTCTTAATGTAATGTGTTGACAGGGGCCAAACTTGATAGATCGACCCTCACATGATGATTACTGGCTAGTCCTAAAGTGTCCCTATTTTGGTAGCAATCTTTCTGGAATAGAAAGAACAATGTATTGGACTTAATGCTGAATTGGTTGAAATATGACATCCAATAAAAAAGTTATGACCCAAAAACTGAAATCAGTTCAAAGATTTTCATTTCGCTCAGACAATCCTGGAAAAAAATAGTGTCCACACTTGATACAATATAATCAACAGTTTCCCATGCTCACAGCTATTACCCGAATTGGGTAATTCATCGTTCATTGGAAAGCAGATGTCCTTGCTCTTATCCATATCCTTCCCCTACCCCCATCAATCAATGTTGCGGGCACCTGACCGAGGCTGCTAACAACTGATTGAATCAACATTGCCTACGGGGAGAGGGGGGCGCTTTTACAGCAAGTCGGGCAAGGTGTGGGTAACGTTTTTTCCTGATTTCTTGTAAAATGTAAAAAAATATTTCTGATAATCGTTTTTTTTTGGTCATAACTTCTAACGCTTTGATGTATTTACATGAAATTACCATGATAAAAACATCAATACCCTTTACAAACATTGAAGAAAGTCTCACCGGCGTTGTGTTTCCTTGTGCACGCGCGATAATGCGCGACGGGTTAATATCTGGTATGCTTGCGTTTGTTCGCATGTTTGTGTGCGCGCGCGCTGGTGCGTGTGTGTGTGATGAGGTTGTGTTTAGTTGCTTTGATATCTCTCACATCCTACCATTTTTTCTATGGCTGGCGAATGAAACGATGCGAACATGAGAGGGCTTTATTTTCCGTAGATCGCAAGTAAACCAATGTTTTTAAACTCATCTTGCGCAGATAGCCAAGTTAAGTTAATATAGTTTAAACGTGTACGGCATAATTACTTATACCTTTGATTGTACCACATGCTTTCCTTTGGTTAAGAAAAAGAAAGAAAAAGAAATAAAGAATTAATAAAAAAGAAATATCAAAAGAAATCAAATATAAGAAGAAATCAAATAAAAAATCAAGATGAATACATAAACATACAATAAAAATCATAAAAAAAATCGTATATTATCTATTAATTGCCGACTGGGTCATCACTCCAACAAGATAATTACGGCAAAAAATAAAATAAACAGATAAAAAAATTATAAGGCCCGAGGTTGGATTTCGAACCCACAATCATCCGCTTAATGGGCGTATTCTTTATCCTTAGACGCAAACACTCAAATGTCAAATAAAAATGGAATGCAAATGCTCATATGACCCCTATTGCTGCAAAACGCAAAACAACACAAATGTTAACACGAACTAATATATATATTTTATTGTGAATTCATATATATGTCATAAATGATATGAAATTAGTTTGTGGCATTGTTGAAACAAGCTTGAAACCTGGATTATAGTAACTGATATATGATTCCAATAGAAATCCATTGGCTGATGATGGTTAACCGTGTCGGTTACCCACGTATAGAATTGCGTACAATGACATCGGGTAACCATTACAAGTTAAGCTTCTTGAGTTCTAAAATACGTTTACTGTTCTGGGTTAACCGTCCTTTCTGTGGTGATGTCAATAGTGGTTAACCGACACGGGTTAACAGGGTGTACTTTCGTACCTCAGTTTGCATGTGAGAGCAAATACACGCACACAGAAAAACACCCGCGTACCCACGACAACCACGTACACACTCGGACGCCAGCACACGCACCCCCCCCAACACACACACACAAATAGTATACACACACACACCACCCCCCCCCCCCCCCCCCCCCCCCTCTATAATTAAATAATTCATCAAAAGGTAGCGTCTTCATTAGGTTTCGTATGTCATCAATGCAGATATTTACTTAAGCTACACTATTTTCGGCCTATCCATTTGCGATTTGAAAACATTTTGGCAAACTTTGACTCCAAATTTACAACCAAGTCATTATTTACTTCAGTAGGTTACGAGTAAGGTGCAAACTGTATATTAAAAGCCCTTATATAGTTATCCATCCTAAACAAAAATACAAACACAATGTTAATATTAATTTTAAAGCAATAAATAGGTACATTAATTTTAAGCCATTTGTAAAAGCAAGAGGATGAACCCGGCTTGAGGCCCAAATGCATAAAGAATTTTTTTTGGGGAGGGGGGGAATTGTCCAAAGTTGAAAATGTGTTTATATATATATTATATATAAGCCATACATGTGGACGGTAAGGATCACAATTGCATGTTTGTCAATGTCAAAAGATGGAATTTCTGAAGCAGAAGTGGGGCTCTCCGATTTCTGAGCTAGCGGAAACGCCAAATATAGGCCCAAGTGAATAATATTAAGGCCATGACGTTTCATACATATCTGCTATGTTATAAATTTAACAAATTACAAGCAGAAATGTTATTTTCATTTTATCCGAAGGAAAGTAAATTTAATTATACACAATAATTTAAAATGGCACTTTAACACCAAAAAAACAGTGAAATACAGAGTCGTGCATTTGCGGCACGCAAAGAAAACGTCTGTTTACATTTTGCAGTATTCCCGTACACGTCACATACAGCATTCAGCAGTTAATGGCAGGGACCATGCCCTAATTTAGGAAAGTAGATATATATTATGCCTCTAGACATTGCATTCGCGGACACTTGACACTACCAAAATAAAGACAAATTATGAATTGAAAGAAAAGTCTTGTTTAAATCTCGCATAATAGTTCTAATGTAATGTGTTGACAGGCCAAACTTGTAAGATTC
>JAMKCH010032955.1:0-24998 GCA_023653785.1 Ophioderma brevispina
TTTGGTTTAACTGACAGTGGATGCAGTGAGAAAGTCTGGAGCCTCCACTGCAGTTTCTGCTGGCAAAGATGTTTGCAGCCAATCTACTTAGAATTTCTAGCCATGGAGGTTTGTTTGGACCATGTTTAAAGGGGCATTTTGATCCACAACCTTGTCCCCCCGACTTACCTAAAAAAAAGTTGAGATTTTTATATCATCTGAACCATTAGCTGTAGTAATCAATGTGTACTTAATCTTACTTGCAAATTTGGTCGTATTTGCAAGAAATTTGCAATTTTGTATTTTCTGTCTGTAAATGGACAAATTACAGCACAGTGGCCTATGGGACCATGGGGAAACAAGCAATTGCGCATAACACAAAACCGCAAGATCAGAATCAACTAAAATTTTGTGAATAAGCTTTTCTCAAGCATATCTAGTGAAGCATGAATAAAACAGAAGGTGCTGAAATCACAAAATCACCTTTAATGTAGTTAAATGTAGCAATCAATAGGAAAAGGTAAATGCAAGTCAACTCAAGCAATACCAAGTTAAAGTCTGAGCTTAAAGGTGGGTGTTCCGACCGTCTTTGGGACCCCTGATTTACCCGGAAGTAATATCGATTTTGATATAAGATGAAAGACCATATTTTTCTCATTGTCGTCCTGAAATTTGAGCCCTCAGATCCATTTCATTCCCAAGATAAAAACAAAAAAACTGCCGTTTAAGTGGTTAACCATTTATATTAGCACAGTATTGAATAGGGCTTTGCAACATGCATTATTGCGTCTACCATCAAAACCGCAAGTTTGTTTCCCACGGTACTTGATGGGGTGTATGTGCAAGTCCCAGACTCTCATATCACGTAGAGAATACAATGCACAAATCGGAACAGCCACCTTTAATGACAAGGATCTACTTTATGTTGTAAAACAAATGATGAATGTTTTTCATTTGTGCAATGGAAAGAATATACATTTCATCTCATGAAAAAAAATCTGACCATTACACTCAAAAACATTCATTATGCTTTAGTGGGGAGAACAATGAAAGCGCTTGTGCTTGCCAGCACCGCATTCACACGTATTACTTTGGGGTCATAAATGGTTTATAAAAAGGTAATGTTTATAATAATATTTTTATATGAAATGTTTGTATAATTTGCCTTGAAATAAAAAGGTGTATAATTTTAAATTTTTTGTTTTTGAGTGTCGTGTGCATTTATTGCTTTAAAATATCCCAACTGGTATGCACTTGGCCCAAATCTGAAACTTGCTCAATCTAAACATGCTAAATCATTGATATGAATTCAAAATGGTGTTGAAAGACCTGAAAAAGGTGTAACCACTTGCATATTTAACCATTTTGACTCCATAACTCTAAATGGTACATTCACAAACTATATTTTGATCATTATGACCAGGAAAAGTTTTGGTCAACACGATTCGAGCATTTTAATTTTGCTCCCTGTGATAAACCATTCCACGTAATCCCACAAACATGAGAAATCTGCAATAGCCCATTTGCCAAAAAATCAATCTTTATTACTTTCTCTTAACATCAAATGCACAATTGTGGCGTGCTAATAGTAAACCACATGAAAATTTGGGGTATACAAATTCGAGCTCAGACGTAAAATTTCTGAAAAATGTCAGAGTTCAATCATTAAATATTTTGCTCAATGTTATCAACGTGCGAAAAGCTTCCAAAATGCTTTTGAAATGGAATTGTCTTTATCCAATATTAGACTAAACAAGAACAAATATGGTTATGATTTGAAAGGATCTGTGAAATCCGATTTGCTGCAAATGTGGAAAATGCCGTGGTTTTTGCTACAATCCACCTTCCTATTTGCAGGCCCAACAATGCCATTTAGCATATCTTGACACTTTGGTCCATTACAGCAGCAGTTAGGTCACCACTTTAATGTTCGACATGCAAAATGGACAGTTCAAATCAAACGAAAGGACTCATTAGAGTCACTTGGCGGGGCCTCAGCCATGTAGGACTCTACTCGCACATACGCTTCTCATGATAGCAAATCGAGTCCCAAGTAACGCGGCGTACCAATCCATAGCAGACGTGCTAGGGTCACTGAGTCATGGTGTTGTATAGTTTGGTGACCGAATTCATGGATATTATAGTTTATTTAAGGTTAATTTGAATATTTTCAGTGCAATTTCTAATATTTAATCCATTTAAAGCCACTTGCTTCACTCAAAAAGTGAAACTATTTTGAAATTATGAATAGGCGTAAAGGTATATCAGTGATATTAAATCAGACTATCAAAATAAATCAGATTTTTGCATGTCTAAACAAGTATATGGTATCAACACTTGATGTACGGCACGCTTTTTAAAGCATGGAGGTTCGAGTTGTCGAAATTTGTAAAATGGGTGGGGGTAAAATTTTGTTCCTAAAAAGGGTGGGTTTCTAAAAAAGCGTGGGAGAGAAAATATAGGGGGGGGTGAAACATTAAATTGTAAAAAAACATACATGAATGAAATTCAGTGGCAGGGAATATTCGCGCGATCACGTTCGATGAAAGTTCGCCCAAAATTACACCGGCGAGAAACCAAAACGGGTTGCGCAAAAATTTGTGCCATTAAACAATGATCAAACGATATAAAAAAATGGCACCGGCGTTTTGGCGATTTTAAACGGCAAAATGCGCGGCCCGTTTTTTGAAATGCGCGAAAATGCAACTATTTTAAAAAACAGGTCATCAAAATCGCGAAAATGCGTGTCCTAAGTTTGCCCTGCTAGTCAACCAGGAACACGAAAAAAAAAGTCTGCAAAAAAAACATTGTTCAAACTTCCAAAGTTGACATCCTATTTCTTCATTTTGCTCGGCTGAAAAATGTCAAGAAGCACATCATTATCACCGTGTTTTTTCCCCTTCTTATTCTGAATAAAATATTGAATCGTGTAGATGGCACTGGAAGGCCCGCGGGCCGAGGCTTTGCATACATCATGTAACATAACCGAGAATATGTACTGTCGCACGTTGGAATCCCAGTGGGCATGGGGAATCCCCGTCCAGATGACGTGACTGGTGTTCCCACTCCTGCCCCTGAAAAGGTCCATGGGGTATGTTATTTCATCTCTTCGCAGTCCTCCGCAGTCCGAATTTTTGTTTAATTCCGAGAGATTATCCATGAATAAACCAATATGACAAAGACGCCGATACCGGCGCATTGATATTTTGATAGCGATATCTCAATATTATTATTGTTTCATGCAAAATGCACCGAAGCGCAACCATATTCATGACGCTTCAATGGAAAATAGGTCAGTTCATCCCGTGTTCAACGAATCAAGGTTAGAGGTAGGGGTCTACGCTAGGATTATAAATGACATTTTGGATCTATATTTTTGCACTTATTTGGAAGCTTGGTGAAGTCAATCACATTTCGCCGACGTTGCATAATACTTATTTCGCTAATCAGTTTTGTGTTTGGGTTCATTGGGCCAATTAACATTAAAAAAAAGGTGTTTTTTTACAAACGTGAAAATTCGTGATGGACCAACAAATTGTGATAGACCCAAAAATTCTGATTTTTTTGGGCGCACCTCAGGTGCCCTAAGAAAAAAACATACAAACCCTTGATTCCATTTGTAAGTAATGTCATTTCCACCAATTTTCATTAATAATTTAAGGGCAACAATATGCATAATTTAGAAAAAGTTAATATTTTCGCCATTTGATATGTATACCGATAAATTCAATGAAATTTTGAAATTCGAAAAGTAATTAAATAAAATCCTATCCAGGGGG
Source organism: Ophioderma brevispina (assembly GCA_023653785.1). NCBI lineage: Eukaryota > Metazoa > Echinodermata > Ophiuroidea > Amphilepidida > Ophiodermatidae > Ophioderma > Ophioderma brevispina. Next base: position 3,759 of record JAMKCH010032955.1, read on the forward strand.
ATCCCGAATGAGTTCCTTTTGGGTCTTTAAGACTAGTACACGCCCCTTTCTTTATTCAATATTGAGAGTGGTTTTTGTTAGGAGTTCTCGGCAAACCCTTCTATGAATTATGAGAACCTAAAAGCGGAGAACTTGAAGGTTCTAAAGGTTCTCGCAAAGGTCCTTTTGCGAGACCCTGAATAGGTTCTCGCACACTCTGACGAATTTCAGCGCCTGAAATTCCATACAAAAATGTGAAGAGGCTGCATAAAAAGACGGAGATCTCGCTGAATTTGGGCACCATCGTAACCCTATCACCCGTACTTAGTTTTATTTTCCCCGCCGCGCAACACATTCAGATTTCGCCCGCGCAAAAGCTGCTTGTTGTGGTAGCATGTGTGGGAGTCATGTAAGCTGATTTCGAATACACTAACAGTGGCTGCCCACCGTGGGCCTAAGGCCGAAAATTGACTGAACCATGGCTTATTTAACGGCTCGGTGGATGAGGGTTTAACCTTACTAGGCTAGGCTGAAAATTTTAGCTGATTTACAGCGTTGCATATTGAAAATCGAGAGGAAAGAAAATTCCTCCCCCTCGTTTTCGGTTGTTGAATATTTGGCACACCACACTCCATGCAATCCCTGCAACTAGCGCGCATTGTGGAATTCTACAAAGTGGGTTTCCTTCCGACACGTTACTCCCGACTTTCGAGATGGCAGCACATTGTTAATATTTTTATATGTCAACCATTTAATTGCTATATGCTCTGTCTTAAAGTGTTACCAAATTAAATCAAGTGGTGCAGAGGGACGGTCTAGATGATGAACTTGTGTTATATCCCCATGGCGTAACCAGCGGGGGGGCAAGGGGGGCGCAAGCCGCCCCCAAATCGAACCCTTTGCCCCCCGCCGCCCCCAAATGAAACTGACCTTTTGTACATGCTGAATTGAGAAAGGCCCAAATACCCCCTCAAAAATTCCTTGGGCACCCCTTCTGCCTCTGTGCCCCCCCATTTGCAAAGGTCTGGTTAACTCCACTGTTGTTATCATACATGTTATTTTTTTTTTTTCTGTTGCCTTTTGTATTCTCCATCATGGCTATTAACACAAAGTGCTTAGTGCCTGGTTGTAGACTAAAAATGTTGTCCCTTTATTCTCAACTGATAGTTCGTTACTGGGGGCTGCAGACTCAGAGACTAGAGCCCAGTCCATTTTTTAATTTTTTAAATCTGACTCAAAGATTGCGAAATATTATTTTTTTTTGTGTAATAATGAAAAAAGGCACTATAACTAAAGATCGTAACCTAAAATGCAGCAATTCCGAAATGAGAGATGAATGGATTTTCGTTTTGATGCGTAAACATTATGTGTAGCATTACGTCCCATAGGATACTGTGTACAACAAAAATTCCGGATTCGGAATTTTATTACAAAGTTGTGATTTTCTTATATGAAGATTCGAGTTTAAGCTTAGACAAATTCACAGAATGCACACAGTTGATTAGTATTGGCAGCATTATTACATGCAAAAAACAAACATGTTTTTGGATTGAGGGCGCCCTCCTCAGGAAATCTCTGGAGTCAGCCTTTTACGTAAAGATCTCTATCTCATGATGATTGGGCAAAGTGGCTCGTTTCCAAGTTATGACTGAGCCTAGTTTAAGGTAGATCATCGATAAATTTTTTTGGGGTCCCACCCCTTACCATAAAAATTACCATAAAATCCATCCCCTAAACAATTTAAATCCAAATTCACTATGGTAAGGAGGTGATCTTTCCTCCACATATTTTTGCAGTTTTGAGACAAGTGCATTGCTTTATTGTTTTGATTTATTTTTTAAAAATTCCTCTAATTTTCGTTTAAATTATTTTTTTCCCAGCCTAAATGGAAGGTGCTTTTAACGGCAACTCCAGGTATATTGTATACACAAAATACCCTAAATTCTCAGTTTGCTTTTTAAATCAAGTTTTAATTTTTTGAAAAATGATTTTCGGGAAAAATAATTTGGGGAAAAGTAAAACCACTGTAATATCAATAGACACCCCATCTGCAAAATCTCCGTAGAAATTGTTTAAATTTGATTTCTCTTTCATATGACCCCTTATTCATCACCAAGGATTTTATTTCTTCTAAGTCTAGGAAAAATGCAAAAGTGGAAACTTCGGATTTCTAGAAAGAATTTTGCCACAAAGGTGTGTTGCGCCACCTTTTCTTGGTTTTTGTGACATACGAAAAATAAAAAGTCTATGGATAGTGATATTTCCTCTAACCATAAAAAAACAACACACCAATCTTATAACTCATCTAATTACTCTTGAGAAAGCAATGAAAAAATGTGTAGTTTTTCACAAATTGCCTCCATTTTGGTCATTTTCTGTACTGGACTGGGCCAAAATCAGTCCCTGTAAAAAGTCATCGGAAGTTAAAAGAGCATTATGTGACCTATCTCCAAAACGCCTTTTTTGAAAAAATTAAAATTTGGCACACTGTTTCTTTCACACCCATAACCAACATTTCATGAGAATTTTCAACAAATAGATCTGGGCACGATGCCGTAGCCGATGATCCAACCTTAAAGTTGATTTTTACTTTGACCTTTTCATTTCATGAATTTTAAAAAAATCTCATAATGAAGCTTATCCTACTGAACAGTTCCTCCCTTAATAGGGCTGTCAGACGGTGGAACTCTGTCAATTTTTTTCATGAAGCTTCATTTTAAAGAAGCTCTATGTCATGATGCAGTTCATAACTTTGTAGGTGGCTTCGTTTTCTAGTTACGATCCTTCGAAGTTGACTTTACTATAACATTTTCATGGAGAAGTAAGGAACCGTCTTGTGGTCTCCCCTATTAAACTGCGTACCAGCGAACTAATCTCTACAACTCAAACACACTGTTTCCATACCTCTTCATTCTTAAGTTAATTCATATTATGACAACCTCACGCGGCCTTTTCTAAGGTCTGCGCTTGACAGAGCGTCATTAATGTGGAAGGGTTTCTTCCAATGCAAAAATAACCATCATTGCTGATTGGTAACAATCTCCATTGCGATGTCCCTAGTCGGCAGGAAACCCCCAGAAGGAATTCAATAACCACCGCGCCACAACCATACCAGGAATGGTCCCTTGCCACCGAGAGACCACTTCGACAATACGTAAGTGCCAATTATTTGTGAGAAAAGGCACCGAAGTAGAAGCACCCTCAATGTCTGATATCCCAACTCGGAAGTCCTCACACGCATTGACGGACTCTGTCATATTCAATCTGTCTACAAACCTCCATCATTAGACTTCGAGCACCCTCCACTAACCCTGGGAATTCCCCAAACCTCAAAAACCTCACTCTTCATTTCGACTTCACATCCATAGTACCACATGGGGCTACAATGAAACTAACACAGACGGACAAGTCGTCTGAAAATGGCTAGACAATCAACATCTACGGCCCTCCTCACGACTCTAGAACTGCCGCCATCCTTTCATTATGCCCGTTTGAAGAGAGGTTACAAACCACCCTGATCTAGGCTATTGTTAGGCAAAAACATCTCAACCTGTGTAGCAAGATTGTTCTGGATCCTGTTTCACAAAACTCACATCGACCCAACGGTATCCACGTCAACGCGCAGTAAGAACCAACAAATCCTTTTTAGTGCCGCTTTAACTACAGGAAAGCAGAGTGGCATGGATTAACTGATGACCTGGATCAGAACGTGAAAGAGGAGTGCTCCAAAACCTCATACTAGACACAATTTGCCCAACTAGTGAAACCAATACTGCACGGAGATTCATACCCAGAGGCTGTATGACGGAATATATACCGAGGCCTTTCCAATGAATGTGCTAAGAATACATCTCACCATTTTGAATCGATCCTTTTTTCGCTGAAACACTGCTGAAAATAAGGTGAGGAAGTGCAAGAGGATCTCCGCAGAAAGATCAAAACCTGGCACACTTTAATTAATCCACCGATATGACCCATAACAGCAATAAAGCATGGTCCACCATCCGAAGCGCCGAGGGGATCCACCCGACCTCCACAGCACCAAATGTCCAAAACACCGCAACCAAGTTCCCACCACTGCTTTTAAAGGCAAGTGCAGCGAAGAAAGCCCAAGAAATCAACTAGACCTAAGAGTATAGTGGACCCGGTTTCACTCGCCCCTTCACCATGGACGAATGGAATCCGGTATTGCTAAATTTTCATTCAACCAGGAAAGCAGTAGGCCTTGAAAACATCTCTAAAACCGAGCACGAAAAACTTGGCCCATAGCAACGGAAGCTCTGAGCTCTACAATTGCTGCTGCCTTATTTCCCACAGGTTGTCCCAAAGATCTGGAGGAAACACATGTTATGGCACTCCTATAAGCAACGGGAAGACCCCTCCAATCCCAGCAGCTACAGACCTATATCACTCCTCAGCCATACCTCCAGCTCTTTGAACGACTCCGCTCAATTCGTATCGCACCGGATAGACGGACACCTCATACAGAACACCTTTTCCGGCCAGCAAAATCAACAACAGCCAAGTACTCTCAACCTAACCAACACATTGAGGATGGTTTTCGTTTCGAGAGGTCTGGTACCCGATCCTGTTCGCGACTTATCCGCATCACCCGCAGCATACACACTGTAAACACCGATGCTACCCATAATATCATGGAAATACCCAAGGGACATCGGCTTGGACTGAGCTTATCCGAGGAATTCTGGCAACACAGATGTTCTTTGTTGCTAGGAGGCAAAGAAAGAGCCGATTGCGTAGGCTCAAGAATGAACTACCCCAAGGGCGTTGCTTGCATCTCTCCTGTTCAACATATCTACCAACGACCAACTAGCTAGGAGTGCCGGGAACCTTCATTTTATTTATGCAGACATCTTGGAATTAGCGCACAAGAGCCGCCTCACAGTTGTTGAAGAGACTCACCAAAGCTTTAGATGAACGCACTCCTTATTATGAGGGAGAAACCACCTACGTGCAAATCCAGCAAGCACAGGTTTGCTTTCCATCTACACAACTGTGAAAACCCAAACGCAGCTTAAAGGTCACCTGGTCCTGGAACTCCCCTGAACACTGTGATAACCCCTGTCCTATCTAGGTTACCTGGACCCACTCTCTCTTATAAGACCCACATCGAGAGACGAAGAGTAAAGTATGTTACCGCAACATCTGAAGCAAACTCACTTGCACAAATGGGTGCTCGCCCACTTACCCGAAGATCGACGGCACTTGGCCCTGTGCTACTCATGGCAGAGTATGCTTGCCCTGGTATGGGAAAGATCAACAAATGTCAAGAGGCTTGATCCAGCATTAAATGCCTCCTGCCGGCTTATCACATGATGCCTCCGTCCACACCAACGGAAAACTTGTACATCCAGCAGGATTTCTACCACCAGAGGTCTCTTCTTAGCGTAGCGAGCAATGCAAGAGATGACTGCCAAGTATCCAATGTGGAAGCACCCTATGTCTTGGACAGATACTGCTGCCAACTGCTAAATCCAGAGAGAGTTTCTTAAGCAAAGTCCAACCGTTTGAAACAGTCTCTAAGTGGTTTTAGAGAGTCGCCTTGTGGCAAAACTGCCATCAACCAAGTAACTCTATTGGTATTGAACCGGGTGAGCATCTCCCACCTGAGCTGACTCCTCATGGGCTGATGGCGATGCTCAACAATTGAGAACAAACTGCCGATCTAAGGTTCCTGGAGAAGTGGGTCTATCTCTGGAAGCAGATCAGGATACTACCTGTGGTTGTGGAACATGACCACAGACCATGGAACACCTTTGGTTCTGCCCAACGCTGGAGCAACATTGCACAAACAGGAACCTTGCGGAATTCAGCGAAGCAGCCACGTTGTACCCATCTCTGGCTGGAGCATATTTGAGAACCACAGTGTTTTGCCATAAGAAAGAGATTTTCATGGCATTTTTTAACAATAAAATCTAAATGGATTAATTCTGTACACAGTTCCTTGAATGGGGGAATTTTCAATTTCTTTTTAAGACATGATCCCATGGGCCGGTTCCCTTTCGAGGACCTAGCGGAAAGAATTTTGTATGTATTGTGCCACCACCGCCTGGTTGAATTCGGCAGCCCTCCGGAATAAACTTTAAAAAAACGCCATGCTGGTTTGGTAGCGCTACGAATTGTTGTTATTTTTTTACTGTAATACTGTCACTAATGACTATTGAGTCTTGCCAATAATATTCAATGGACGTGTCTGACAATATTTATTGATATTTTAAATCATGTACTTTGCAATATACAAGATTATAATCACCGTGGCAGATTTGTTGGCAAACTAGTGTTTCACAAATGGTGGGGTTCAATTTTTGATAAAAGGGTGCTGTCTACAAAGGTTGGGGGGAAAATAAAAGGGGGGGGTTTTACCCCTTACATACGTGTCCTAACATCCTACAAGTACTAAGACTGAAAGCGATTTAGTAAAATGGACACAATTGGATATTTTTAGTCATTACTCTCCATATGGACACTTACTTACTCAACCGTACTTGCAGTGGTGAGAGAGGCCATGGACACAAACAAAAGGGGGGGAGGAGTAAAAAATTCCAAACAACATGCTGAAATCACAGAAAAAGCTAAAATTTGGCACTAACAATTTCAAAAAAAGAGGAAATCCCTTAACGAGGAAATTTCACATCCTGTAATTGAGTGCTATGCATATCTTTAAAGCCCTCCTTTTTCTTTTCTGTCAATTTTTAGTTGCAAAAATAATGGGAGAAGTTCTACAAACGTATCCTTCACTTTTAAGGTGCAACGAGAGATTTCACATATCAGTGTTGCCATAAAAAATCAAAGTACTGAATTTTTTTGCCCTGACTAAAGCTTTCTATCGGAAACTCCCCATCTAAAGATAAGCTGAGAATGTTTCTTTGGTACAGAACTTGTGGAATTTCTAATTTCGTATAGGAGCAAGATACGAAATTCGGCCTATGTTTTATTATATCTAAGCAAATCAAATCACCCTTTTCTCTCTTTTAAAGACCTTTCTATAGCCCTAATACAAGGAGCGTCTATTGAGTGTCTAATCTAAATGAAGCCATTATGACCAATAGTTGGGTGCCTCAAAAATCTGTCATTGCACCTTTAAGGTATTCCTTCATTTTCAATCCAAAAAAAAACAATGGAGAAACACATGTTCAAAGATATGAATCTTCATTCATTATGTGTTAAGTGTCCGTACTTAGATATGACTAAAATAGCGATCTAGCGTTTGCTTTCAAGCTTAGTACTTGTAGGTATATGTTAGGAATAGCTATACTTGTTACAGACATGCAAAAATCTGATTTAGCAATCACGGATAGTCTTTAATAACTGACTTGGAGTGATGCCAATAACTAAATTAAGATGCCTAAACTTAATAAGACAACATCATGTATAAATGCAGCAAACTAACACTGATAAAAAATACTTGCCCGTCACTAATTTGTTACGGATTTCTGATGAATCATACCATTTTACCAATGTAAACATTGATTCACTACGAGTCAAAATATTGAAATTTGCAGAAAAATATACAAGTCTGGGGAATTGTCAAGTTAACTTTGCAAATGAACAGAGATCTCAATGCTCTTCACTTAGTGTTGCAGTAATGTACGCGATGGACATTAAGACCAAAATAATCTGATTTTGTCTTTATTAGGTTTGCTTTCATCTTTACTTTGCAGAGTAAATTAGGATACCTATACTTGGTACTACCCCGGGGGGCCATCTGGTATTCAAAGGGTGGATATGATGTGACCAAGAAAAAACCGCGTAAAAAAGGGTATCTTTTTTTCCAACAGCCGATGTACGCGCGTACTTATTAGGGTGTCAAAAACAGCATAATGTGGAAAAAAGGGTATTTTGGGTCTAACCCTGAAACTGTTTGGTACTGTAACACTCAAATTAACAGAGATCAAAAAAAGATTGTAAAGCAAAGAAGATAAGAAAGGGTAGTTAACAAACACAATGACTTGCTTTACTTTTTCGGTTGAGCAAACTTACAAAAATACTTCTTATTAGTTAGCAAAATCAGATTAGGGTATATTTTTTTATCGTGGAAATACTTGTTTAGGGTGCATTTTGGGAATTCCATGTTCAAATGCATCTATCCACCTATGAATCATGCCCCCCCCCCCCCCCCCTGCCCCCCCCCGGACTTGTCAAATAATGATTTTTTATTTTCTGATTAGCAATCACCGATAGTGCCGTTAATAGATGAAATGAAGCATCCACCACGCAACCGCTGAAAACATGCAATCACTTGAGCAAAATTTACTTTGTTTCATTGATTTTCATTAAGCAATTCTAAAATCTTTTTCTAATAAACACATGTGCATACCCCGGTACTTTTTACATTTCCATCTCCTTAACACTTAAGTTACAGTTAAAGTGCTTTTAAATTTGATACGGCTCTGGTAGAGTGAGTACTTACCATAACAAATTGTAGATTGTATAATATGCATTGTACCCCTCCAACTTTAACAGTTATGTAACCTATTGTATTTTTCTTCCGAAATGTTAACTTTATATTGTGAGATTAGATTTCATCCTTTTATACAGTACTAGACGGTCACCCGGCTTTTAGCGATTACCCTGTAACTGGCTTTCTTGACCCGGTAGTTTTAAAAAATTGCTTGAAAACAATTTTTTCTTGATTACTGCCCCCCCGAAATGCAAACTTGTTCTGCCTCAGCCCAGCTAAAACCCCAGCCATCAAATTTGATGGCTTACGATCTTGATCTCCAATGGCAGAGAGAATGGTGAGGAAGAGGAACACTTAGCCCGATACAATAACTAAGGGTGGTTTTTAGTGAATCTTTAGTAGTTGCTTTTTCATACAATGATAAGACTTGTATTGGAATGACTTTCGTACATTATGCAATTTATAACCTTACTTTAAGTTTCATCTTGTTAGAATATGTTAAATTTTCTAGACCACAGCAACATTTTAAAATAAAATCAACTGAATACTGACATTAGGTGTTCATTTTATAAAGGAAATGATCCGTTTACAATCAACACACTTAATAAATAATGTCAATCTTATGCGTTATTAGTGGCACAATATTATTTAAGGTTTGCAATGATTGTTTTTGAGTGTCCTGCCTATTTTACAATGATATACCACAATCATTCTTAACATGAGGCAGGCATCATGCTCCTAATCAAAGTTTTTTGTGTGTGGAGTCTTTCATAAACATTGAAATTAAAAGCATTTTTTAAAATATGTTTGGCACTGTTAGAAATTAATTCATTTGCTGAGAATGATAAGAGTGAAAATGTATTTCACAAGGAAATAAGCATATATAAGGATTGGTTAAAGGGTGCTTGTTCCGATTTAATCTATTGTGTTCTCTACTTGATATAGAGCTGACAACTTGCACATCACCCCATCAAGTTCCGTGTGAAACAAACTTGCAGTTTTGAGGTAATTCCTGCAATTTCAAATAAAACAATGGAAGAAACAGCAATGTTCAAAGATATGAATCTTCATTCATTTTATGTGTTGTAAGTGTCCGTACGTAGAGTAATGACTAAAATAAGCGATTCAGGTTCGCTTCAGACTTTTAGTACTGTAGGGTATGTTAGGATAGCTATACTTGTTACAGACATGCAAAAATCTGATTTAGCAAATCACGGATGGTGCCTTTAAGAACTGACTTGGATGATAGCCAAGATACTAAATTCAAGAGTATGACTACAACTTAATTAAGACACAATCAATGTCTAATAGCAGCAAACTAACACTATAAAAATAAGTGGCCCCCTGGCACTAATTGTTTACCTGATTTCTGATGAATAATACCATTGTACCAATGTAAACAGTGATTCACTCAACGAGTCAAAATATTTGAAATTTGCAGAAAAATATACAAGTCTGTGGAATTATCATGTTACTTTGCAAAGGAAGCAAACATCAGTGCTCAAAGATATGCATCTTCGTTCAATTAAGTGTTGCAGTAAGTGTCCGCATGGACAGTAATGACCAAAATATCTGATTTTTGTCTTTATTAGGTTGCTTTCAGTCTTATCACTTGCAGAGTATGTTAGGATACCTATACTTGTTACAGATATGATTTTTATTTTCTGAGTTAGCAAATCACCGATAGTGCCTTTAATTTGATGAAGCATCCATACAATCGAACCGCTGAAAAACATGCAATCACTTGATCAAAAGTTACTTTGTTTCATTGATTTTCATTAAGCAATTCTAATCTTTTTCTAAATAACAAATGTGCATACACACTGTACTTTATTACATTTCCATCTCCCTTAACCCTTGTTAAAATAAGTGACTTTTTAAAATTATACTTGGCTCCTTGTTAGAGTGAAGTACATTACCATAACAATTGTAGATTGTATAATATGCATTGTACCCCTCCAACTTTAACAGTTATGTAACCTATTGTATTTTCTTCCGAAATGTTAAATTTATATTGTGAGATTAGATTCATCTTTTATACAGTACTAGACGGTCACCCGGCTTTAGCAATTACCTGTACTGGCTTTCTTGACCCAGGTAGGTTTTAAAAATAATTGCTTGAAAACAATTTTCTTGATTACTGCCCCCCAGAAATGCAAACTTGTTCTGCCTCAGCCCCAGCTAAACCCATCCATCAAATTTGATGGCTGTATGATCTGTGATCTCCAATGGCAGAGAGAATGGTTAGGAGAGACACACTTAGCCTATTAATATACAGATAACTATAGGGTGGTTTTTAGTGAATCTTTTATTAGTTGCTTTTTCATACAATGATAATTATACTTGTATCTGAATGACTTCGTAAATTATGCAATTTATAACATTTACTTTAAAGTTTCATCTTGTTAAATATGTTAAATTTTCTAGACCACAGAAACATTTTTAAAATAAAATACTGAATACTGAAATTAGGTGTTCATTTTTATAAAGGAAATGATCCTATTACAATCAACACAATTAATAAATACATATTTCAATTTTAATGCATTATATTGTGCACAAGATTATTTAAGTGTTTGCAATAGGATGGTTTTTGAGTGTCTTTAACTGCCTATTTTAACAATGAGTGGCTATGATATAAACACACATTCTTACATGAGGCAGGGCATCATGCTCCTAATCAAAAGTTTTTTGTGTGGAGTCTTTCATGAAACATTGAAATTAAAAGCATTTTTTAAAAATATGTTTGGCACTGTTAGAAATTAATTCATTTTGCATGAGAATGAGAAGATTGAAAATGTTATTATTTCACAAAGAAAATAAGCATATACAATGATTGTTAAAGGTGCTTGTTCCGATTTATGTCTATTGTGTTCTCTACTTGATATGAGAGCCTGACACTTGTATATATGCCCCATCAAGTACCGTGGGAAACAAACTTGCAGTTTTGATGGTAGAAGCAATGCACATTGCAAAGCCCTATTCAATACTGTGCTAATATTGATGGTTAACCATTAATTCATCAGGTTTTTTTTTATATCTTGAGAATGAAATGGACTTGAGGGCTCAAATTTCAGGACGACAATGAGAAAAATACAGCCTTTCAATCGATATCAAAATCGATACTACTTCCGGGTAAATCAGGGGGTTCCCAAAGACTCTCGGAACACGCCCCTTTAACTCTTGATGCAAATCAGAATAGCAATAATCAATTATGAATTTCCTAAAGATGGCATAATTGGCAACAGTGCTTTGAGACTATCTACGGCGATTAAGTGCCATATAAAAACTGGTTATTTATGTGTGAGAGAATTACATTTTTACCTTCTTGTTCTCAAAATAGACTTCTAATAATAGATTATGTATAATAAAAAATACCCAACTTTTTTTTAAATAGCTTTCAAAGTTAATATTTTAAAGAGGGGTCCACCTCATATAGGATGTGCTTTTATCTCGGTGTTATGTTTGTTGGTTCTCTACCTCTGTGCAGTGATGTCAGCTCGAGATTTGTTGGTCTGCAAGAGAAAAAATGTTCGTGCTGACTTGAAGCGACGGCGCTTTTACGAGCATGCTCAAAGACGGGCATTTTTGACATCACGCAACAGAAGTAGCGACAGGGATATATCTTTTAAAGTACGCAATTACAAATGGACGCAAACAAACCTTATCCACACACCCTTACGTTCCTTTTGCATGAAATGGTCAAAGAGCTTGTTAAACTTGACCAATACTTAAGTGGTAAATATATCCAAACTTGTTACTTAAACATGATGAAATATTTAGTAGGTCCTACGATGCTGAAAATTTGATGTTTTTTTTAGATTCTTAGTAGTGCACCCATCATCCTAAATTTTTTTTCAAAGCAGCAGATAAAATGGTTACTAAAAAGCATTTTATTACAAGTGGGCCAGAAAACTTTATAGCACAAAATATCACACGATACTCAGTGAAATACTACCTAAACTTATCATCTTGTGATTTAACAGAATTGATTCTCAGAATCAAAGCTGATCGCTGTTCATTCGTATTCATTATTATTTAGTAAATTAAAAAAAAAAAAAAAAAAAAAAAAAAAAAAACCTAAAATTACTAAATAAACTTGTCAAAGCATTTTGCACAAGTTCCTGCACAACTTGGAAATGATTTAAAGCTACGAGAACCTCAGTACTGTGTGGTTTGCAATCCAGACTCATTTCTTCAGTCTCGTCTTTCTTCTTGCATCTTTGTCTTCTTTCTTGTCCATCCTTTTCTTCCTTCTTTGCTTCTTCCTTTCCTCTGCCTTTTCAGATTCTGATTTCCCTCCTTGAAGTGCTTGACTGAAAGCTACCAAATCTAGGCAAGGAGAAATACAATGGTGGTATTAATAATCTTTCATGCATGGGCTCACCTTCTGATCTCAATTCAGCCACTGAAAACACGGGTAATATATATATTACTTTTGTTCAAATACCCATAGGCAAACTCTTCACACCGCGAATTGATATAGAATTATACTGGAAGCACACTTCCACAGCAGCGCAGTGCGTGATGTCCGAGTGGTGCACATTTGTGGCAAGAGTGCACACATATAAATGGATTACGTTCACCACACAGAATTACCTACCCACTAGAACGTACCCACTTGCAGGCCAGAATTGTTTTTTCTCTTCTGCTCAGATGGAGAGTGTACACCCAGCAGCAGCTGTCTGTGGCATAGCAGAGTAGCTATATAAGTCACACAACATTTAGTTTTTAATATTTTTGCATATATTGCATATATTTTCATAAAGAGGCAGAATATTAGGCCTATATCTTTTTATGATATGCCTGAATTCAAATTTCATGATGGGTAGGCACTGCAGAGGAAACACCTCACACTTCACTGTATACATAATAACTATGTACTTAGGAAATATAAAGCACGGTCTTGCAAACTGTCAACTTGTGGAATTTTGTCTAATTGGGGGTTACAACAAGTCTCGATTGCTTGGTAAGACCTACCTCCTTTGTTAGGCCGCTTCGTAGCTTTTTCTCCAAGTCCAAACTGAGCCATTAGTGGTCCAAGTTGTCCCTTTTGAAGGCAGCAGTAACATATTCCAGCCTAACTTTTTAAAAAAATGAACCAAAGTAAGAAACCATTAATGAGTTTAGTATCCCAACTGGCACTTCTGGGGGCAAGAGTTCCTTACTTACTTCCCTTTGACTTTTTTAATATGTAACAATTATTTTTTAATTTTGGCCTTCAAGTTAGGGTTTGTTAGTGTTAGTCCATCAAATAAAGAGAATTTGTTTCCTGTGGATTTTTAAAGGGGTACATATGGAACTCTTTCCATGGAGGATATAGACTTTAAGGTGCAACAAGAGATCTGACATAACCAGGTGTCCCTAAAAGATTGGATGCCCTGATTTTTACAGAACTGATGTAAACTGTCCATCAAATCAAATCCCACAGCGGAAAGGATTTAAGGGGGAAAGACCCCTTGGGGGGGGGCTAAAAATAACATTTAAATTTAATTAAGGGAAAATTACCTTTTTATTGCTTTTATTTGACAACAATCGGAGCGTCCGGTCAAAAGTTATGACCAAAAAGGTGGCTTCGTGAGTCAAAATTACTTATAATATTTCTTATGTATTTTATTGTTTTCTCAAGCTGCGATATTTAATATTTTCCACTTTAAAAATATATATCTCAAGAAGTAAATTTAGCTATTGATCGCTATTTTCACAATATTTTGAAAATTCAAAGTACTAATTTCTAATCATCATGATAGTAAAATAGCATTTTTAAATATACAAAACACCTAAAAAATTTAAAAGGTTTTTCGAGACTAAATTGCCGATATCTAAAAAGTGAATTTTTACGATATGACATCGCTTGCGCCCTGATTTCTCAAAAACGATTTTACCTTATGGGATATGGGATAAAAAGCAAATTAGAGCATATAAACTGGGCTCCACAATGAACTACAATATTTTCATTGGTCCCATAGGAACCCATTTTATGGGGGTCATTGCCCACCAAAAGTAAAACAATAATTATTATTTTACTTTTTGGGGGCAATGACCCCCATAAAATGGGTTCCTATGGGACTAATGAAAATGTTCTAGTTCAGTGTGGAGCCCAGTTTATATGCTCTAATTTGCTTTTTATCCCATCTCCATAGGGTAAATCGTTTTTGAGTAATCAGGGCGCAAGCGATGTCATATCGTAAAAATTCACTTTGAGATATCGGCAATTTAGTCTAGAAACACTGTTTTTTAGGTTTTTGTATATTTTAGAAATGCTATTTTACTTTCCTCCTGATGATTTAAGAAATTAAATACTTTAATTTTCACAAATAATGGTGAAAGTTAGAGATCAATAGCTAAATTACTTCTTGAGATATATATTTTTAAAGTGGAAAATATTAATATCGCAGTTTGAGAAAACAATAAAATACATAAGAAATATTTAATTATTTTGACACGTCACGAAGCCACCTTTTTTGCCATACCTTTTGAACGGACGCTCCGATTGTTGTCAAACAAAAAGCAATAAAAAGGTAATTTTTTCCCTTAATTTAAATTTAAAGTTGTTATTTTTAGCTCCCCAAAGGGGTCTTTCCCCTTAACTGAGAATAATATTTTTGGTACAAAAATTGTGAATTTCAACTTTGGTACTGGATCAACATGAAATTCAGCTTGTATTTGTTTTGAAATATTAGCAAACCAAAATCACCTTTTCCCTTTTAAGCCATTTCTGTAAGAAGATAAGAAATGTGTCTTATCTCGAAATTTCTTGTGGCACCTTTAACCCTGTATTTCTGAATGAACTCCATGGGAAATTAAAAACTATTTCATTGAAATACCTACCGTGTACTCATTGCCACATAGCTAAGCAGCAAATTGTGTGACATATTATGGGTCATACACATTTTAGTTTGCCCAAAAAGTGTATGACTGAGAGCAGAGTCATACAATCTCTTAATTTACTTTGCATTACCCAAAGGAGGTCTCCTATTGTGTTTTGAGCTATAAAGCTTGTTCTTCAACCTCAACCACCAGCTACTTGTGGGAAGGATTATCTTGAGCCACTGACTTCTTGAGGAGGTGGTATTAGTACTGTCCTGACCCTAGTATAGTCCCACCTGTTTTTAACCTGAAATTAGCTTGAATTAGGGGTGGGATTATAATGGGATCTCACCCTAACAGAACACTGAGCTCACATTTAAGCGCCTTCAGAGCTAACTTATTCCAGATATCTTCAAGTGTCAAATTAGGTGTGTGATCAACAAAAAGACCTGTAAAAGAACCTAATTAATTGTTAAAGAAAGTCACAAGGAAATACTTCCAAAAAAGTAATGACTATAACCAAAATTACATTAATCTATTGCCTTCCACCCAAAAACTTATGGTGGGATTAAATAGGATTTTCTACTATTTTTCAGATTCTTTCAAAACGGGGTGGGATTATAACTGAGCATGGGACTATACTCGGGTCAGTACGGTATTTAACCAATAACATTATCAAGTTATTTTAGTGTCAACACAGATAACTTTATCTCAATTCACTTAATCCCTGTAAAGAGGCTCAAAGTGCAGTTGCCAATTATTATTACGCCGCCTTCAAGAAAATCATCACAATCATTTCGCTTAATCTAAGTGGCTTCTCAAAGCCAGGCCTTACAATCGCACAAGCCTATCAGGCACTTAATTGTAATATTTCCTCCTACAGCTCCCCAGATTTCTCTTGGGTCGACAAGGAAATTGAGATTAAGTACTTTGCCCAGGGACACAAACACGTTGACTACAGCGGGCTCGAACTCACATTTTAAAACGGTCTCATGATCAGCATTCCCTGCGCTTTGCCACTGGACCACACATGCTCCACCTTGGTTCATAATAGAAATAAGGGGTTAGCAACCTCATTTATGCTCTTAAAATGTATTCATGACCAAAAGTTTCAATGGGCCCGGCTGAACCTCAGTCATTTGAAAGTTTTCCTACCTTGGACAAATTACTCATAAATGAGAGTGTATCACCCTTTATTTTCTTTTAAATGCTCTATTTAAGTTTGTTCTCAACCACAAACACACCTGCTGGAACTGTGGATTTTGCAGAGTAGTTCTGAGCTGCTCTGGATCACGTGGTAGCAACTCCCCTGCCGGCAGGTGTGGTAGCAATCGTTGCTGAAGTTCAGGATTAGACAAGATTGGAGCCATTGCTTCAGATGACAAAACTTGGGTTCATATCCATGGCTGTAAATTGATGACAGGAAAAAAAGAGCTTACAACTTTGAAAATAGGTATGGTTAATAAAGACAATAAAGGTGTGTGTGTCACCTGATATTCATGAATGACATATTTAGAAGTTTTACAGTTGCTTCTCTCACAATCCCAAAGGACTCACCGAGCTGCAACGGGGAATGCAAGTGATGGACCGCCCCCTATTATTGCAGTCAAGCAGTGCACAAGAAAAGGCTGATTGTTAACTTTTTGTGCTCCATATCATTGCCCTCAATGACCCTATGACCTGACCTCAAATTTTCAAACATCCATGAAGTCTTTGAAAGGATTACTGTAATCAAGGTACATGAAATCCCTTTAAATTCTTACAAAAAAGACTTTGCAAATATTACCTCTAAATGACCTGACTTCACCGCAGTTACCTCTCTAAATAAACTATTACTCAAGTGTCATGTAAGTTTTGACAAAATCCATCAAAACATGGGCAAGAATAGGCCAAACTTTTAAACCTTGTGCCTTGATAAATGACTCAAACAATTAGATGCTCCTCGACCTCAGATTCCCCAAGACCCATAGAGTCACACCGAAGGATCACTCCAAGCTGCAGGCCAAATTCTCAATTTAGTGATAAACATTTTGAAAATTTATCAATGACCTCAAACTACCTCAAGACGACCACTTTATAATGCCTTAGATGAGTCCTACCCAAGGTCATTATGTCCGAGATTCACCAAAGATGCATTACAGCACATGCAAGAGTGAATTTTACCTTTCAGTGCGACACACAAACACAATATAGAGAAGGCAATTACTACTAGTCCTCCTTGCTATGGCAAAGGAACTGTGTATATTTCACACATATCCCTTCCAGGCATTTGGTAAACTATATACTATATCAATGATGGCACACATAATCATATTCATAACCTCATGAAATAGGCATAATGCCTGCATTTCCAATCAACTTGTCATGCGGGTGTATGGACGCTAACACCAACACAGGTTGTTGATCCCTTATAAAGACTGCGTGTTAACATATGCTTCATAATTACCCACGCTATGATGTTTTCCACCAGAAGAACTCAAATGCACGCACCAAAACATGCACGCTTCTTGTATTCAGGTTCCCGTTTCATCTCGCGGCACTTGTGCAGGTCAGTGCCATATATCGTCACTTTGCTGCAGCAACTCACCGTAACCTGCTGCAGCTGCAGTTAAAATAAATTAACTCGATTGCAGTACCTCAATGCCGTCTACTGGACGAGACCATATTCGAGCACTGCAAATCACTGCAACTTACCGGCAAACACACTTGCAGTGTAGTATGAACGAACCTTATAGTAACGTTAAACACAGTAGTTCATGATTGGTTAATCAACAAAAGGTGACCCTTGAGATCTTTGATTGCATACAGAGGAAGATGAAAGCCAAACTATTTGAAATTTAGGAACATAGGAATTGACAATAATTATTTATACGATCATCTATATAAACAAAAAACATCCCCCTGGGAATGAGACCAAGGTCAACACTCCAGAAGAAGCGCATAGTTGTATCATCGCATTACTGATAAAATCTTCCAACTGGGAAGAGTAACGTCTTATAATATTTCTTTTTTGACTTAATTATCCTCGATTTCAACAGTTTATGAATAGTTTAATAACTTTGCCTCGCTGTTTTTCAGTCATTGTTTTAATTGTCTCGGATATGTTTCATCACTTATAACGACCCTCAGGCCACGCCCTTGGTTAATTCCTCAGGACCTCCCACCAAATACTCTGATGTAAAACCTTATCTAACACAGCTAGCCCACAGTAGTACCTCTAATTCAAAGTAAACCACTCCATATGAGCCTCCAGATCTTCCACTGACACACGATATGTTGGCCCAATGCCCTACAACGCATGACATTGAAAGAAGTATTATCAGCATTTGCAAAATAAAGTGTGTGGATAACTTACGTGGTTGTTGCTCTTGTGCTGCAGCACCTGGTTTGGGACTGAACATAAGACAGAACAAACATACAGACATTTAAAAGCATGGCAGTTACCTATTCCATAGTTTGGCGTGTCTTTAATGTATTTTGTTTATTAGGCAAAAATAAGATGTTCGCGGTATCACGCAAAAAGCTTCAGGGCTATGTTGTTGTTTTGTTCAGTCAAAAAAGCTAAGCACTCGTCAGGAATTCTTAATTTTATCACACTTTGGTCCATTTTTATACTTTTATGCCGCCAAGATGTCGAATGTGTAGTGCATTCTAATTTCATATGACTGCTGCTGGTTGTTTTGAACCACTCCGAATTGCCTTTTGTCTTTTATCTTCCTTGAAGTCATGACGTCAGTGTATAGCAAGAGTCACAGCATTAAATCGGGCAAGCGTTGATTCACAGCGCTGGCATACCCACGCTCCTTATAAAGACAGCCCGAAATGCAACCCCAACATCTGTCAGGACGTGTTTGACGTTCACTGACTCGAAGAGATAATGGACATAGCATGGGTCAAGGTAAAGGGTTAACCCTTTGTAAGATGTATCACATTTTGCATCTTAAATATGGCATCGAAGTCATAGTATTTGATGTGAACATAACATTATCGGCAAAAATAAATCTCTGATCTACATTGAAAGTATAGCTGTCACATCTGTTGAAAGTCTCATTTATTATGACAAACCCAGAATAAAACAAAAAAAATCCAACAGCCGACACACTTGTTTGACAAATATTTGGATTATTTATAACATTGACTTCATCCTGTGTAATTTTTACGAATTTGCATGCGGGCAAATATGATTTTTCTTACAAATCTAGTTTAACACGTCTCTCTATGGAAAATGTGCATACAGAGGGCGCTATAACATACAAATCATGACCTTTGTAAGCCTATATGGCAAGATTCCTGCAATGGACTTTTCTGATTATTTGCAAATAAATAGCTCTTGCATGCCACAGGGGGGGGGGGGGGGGTTGTTTTCAAATTGTGCCGCCACTGCTTTAAATTGCTCTAAAAATAAAAGAAACAATTTGTATGGTAATCAAACATCTGGAGTGGCATCAGAGATAATACGGTAAGTTAAAGAGATGACTACAACATTGATGAAACAAGGTGCGTCAAGTTCCTCCTGGCTCACGCAGTCCACGCCAGCTTGTTTCGATCTGTCCAACAAATTATAACCCCTAACGGCGGCCCATACGCAATGCGGTGAACTACCACGTTGTACGGCCGGAAAATGTTTATTGTTGCATCTCGGCCGTCACAACTATTTTTTGACGTGCAAATGACTCTCATTGCACCTCATTGCATCTGGGCCTTCTTACCGGAAATTGACGCGATTTCCTCGTTGCCTCTGGGCCGTCTTACGGAAAATGACGCGAATGTTCCTCGTTGCATCTGGGCCGTCTTCCCGGAAAAATGACGCGATGTTCCTCGTTGCACCTGGGACGCCAATTCCCGGGAAAATGAGCGATCTTTTCAACTGCATTTCGGAACGGTTTTGCCCGCAGAGGCGCAATGCTTTTCATAAGGCGGGTGACACTGTGACAAATGCCCATATACAATTTCGATATCTGTGGTATGGTGGCCCCATTTTTCGATAATCTACTTGTAATTATGCCTAAACGCATTCATGACGTAAACCCGTAGCATGCACGAGCGTAATAGCGCCACGCACACTGGCAAACTATAAGCTTACCGATTTCATGCAGCTCAGTGTGCATTACGCATCATTTTTTAGTTATTTATTTAGGTTTATTATTTAGGATCCCTGTTCTCATGCATTCGCACGCGATGTTCCTCGTTGCATCTGGTACGTCTTGCGGAAAATGGCGCGATGGTCCCTCTTTGCATTTTGGGCGTCTTCCGGGAAAATGACGCGATGTGTTCCTCGTTGCATCTGGCCGTCTTCCGGGAAAATACGCGATGTTCTTCGTTGCATCTGGGCCTTTAACTACTGTACGCTACTATATTCCTTGCCGGGAAAACGGCCGAGATGCAATGAAACTCAAATGGTTTCTTCGTTGCATCTGGCCGTTAAAAATAAAAATAGATTGCACCTCTTGCATTTGGGCCGTGTGGTTCGGCAACACGACCCGGTCCGGGTTAGGGGTTATAAAGAACTGGCAATTTTTCCTCTCCTCAGTGTTCCAGTGTGTTGTGCCCTATGGGATTGTTGGGTTAGTATCTCATATAGTGGATTTATCTTCCGCAAGTCAGTGACGTCAGTGACGTCACCAGGTTTTCTTTCGTGCATCTAAGTACCGGCTTTAAACGTGATTGTTTTTACGCCCGCGTTTTCAATCACGCTCATACAATTTAATGCTGCGGCCAACTGAATATCAATATCACACTGACGTCAATGAACTGGACTGAAAGTCAATGCCCTATAATTACACCATATTTGATTGAAATTTTTTGTGGTATTTTTGTAGTAATAGCAAGTGCAAATCACAGCCGATATCTTTGTAAAGTCAAAAATTTAAGGTACGTCCTCATATACGATGCATGCGACAACATGAAATCGCCACATTTTAAAAGAGGTGAGAGGCCACAGACAAAAAAATGAGAACCACTGTAAAGTGGGGTAAAATGCAAAAAAAGCCTGAAACTACGAACAACTGAAAATTTGGCAACGTACCTGT